>CAOJBK013270153.1:0-20967 GCA_948294925.1 Codiaeum variegatum
ATGATCTTAAGATCATTCTATTATTTGGATGATCTTAAGTTTGGTTTTTTAGGGGGACGGTCTTTGGATTGTTCTTGGATTTGTACTATATTAGGATCGTTCTCTTATTTAGATGATATTAGGATCGTTCTTTTGTAGGGACGATCTTTGGATCATTTTTCTAGAGTTGGAAATAAATTTTAACTTTACACTGGCACTTCTAAGAAAAACTTAGTTTTATTCATTGTGCTAGAATCAATAGACACACCTTCGACTAGGTTGGCACTTCCTTAGCATCCTCATCATCTGTCTGGACTTAAGCAAAATACACTTAATAAATTGAAATAAATTTGTATAAATGATAAATAACTATCTAAATAAAATACTTCTTTAAGTTTTCAGCATTCCAAGTGTGAGGTAGGATATTCCCTTTTAGGTCTTCCAATTGGTATGCTCCAAGCCTCATCACCTAATTGATTTTGTAGGGGCCTTCCCAAATGGGTTGTAACTTGCCCACTCCAGTATTGCCTTTTGATAGCTCAGCCTTCTTTAGCACGAGGTCTCTAACTTTGAACACTTTATACTTTACTTTTTTGTCATGGTATCTCACTGTCTTTTGCTTGTAGGCAACCATTCTTGTATAAACCAAATCTCTCAGCTCTTTCACCAGATCTAGGTCTGACCTCCTTTCTAACGTTTGATCCACCATTTCATGGAACTCTACTCTAAATGAGGTCAGCCTAATTTCCACAGGTACCACAGATTCATTTCCATATATTAGGGAGAAGGGTGTTTCCCCCATCGTAGTACGAGGTGTGGTTTTGTAACTCTATAGGATGCTGTTGAGCTTGTCTACCTAGTTTCCCTTATTATCATCTAGCCTCTTCTTGAGACATTACAACAAGGTTCTGTTGGTAAGCTCTGTTTGCCCATTTGTCTATGGGTGAGCTATTGATGAGAAACGTAGGTCGATCTTCAGGCCTTGACAGTAAGATTTGAACTATTTTGAGTCAAACTGCTTTCCATTATCTGTGACAATGGCTTTTAGTACCCTCAAACCTACTTATCATAAATTTATCAACAAAGTCAATAACTTTATTATGAGTGATTATAGCTACCAGCTCAGCCTCAGGCCATTTTGAAAAGTGTTTCACTGTTACTATTAAAAACTTGCATTATCTTATTGAGGTCGAGAAAGGCCCCAATATGTTTATGTCCCATTGATAGAATGGCTAGGCCGCCCCTATGGGTTAGATGGATGAAGTAGGAGCTTTTTGCATATGGGCATACTCTTGGCACTTAGGGCATTTCTTCATAAAATTCTCTGCATCTACCTTGATGGTGGGCTAGTAGTATCCATGTAGCAAGACTCTCCTAGTTAAAGTCATGCTAGATTCATGAGCTCCATAAATACCTTTATGAATTTCCCTTAATACATTCTCTCCCAGCTTAATAGTGATACACCTCATCCATAGATCTTCTATATAGGTCACCCCCATACCAACTATACTCATTTGATCTTAGGATCACTCTCTCAGCCTTCTTCTTGTCTTAAGGAAGTATCCCATCCAATAACCAATTGACCATGGGCTCTATCTAGCTCCCCTTCCATTTTATATGGCCTACCTGCTCGCTTTGAGTGGTCAACACTTTTTGCAAGGCAAATGGTATGCTCTTTAATTCTTTAACATTAACCTAGGCTGCTGCCTTAGTGAGTGTGTTTGCCTCAATTTTCTTAGACCTCAAAACTTAGATGACCTTCCAGCCTTTTTGTACCTGCTGTTTGGCTATATCTACATAAGGGGATAGGTCTTCATTTTGAACTTTGAAATTTCCCTAAGTTTGATTCACTGCTAGTTGGGAGTCACTGTAGATTGTTAAGTTCTCAACCCCTGGCTCCTTGGCCAACTTCAGCTTGTTCAATAATGCTTCATATTCTACTTTGTTGTCGGAGCTATTAAATTCTAGCCTTATTACATATTGTATCACTATGTTGTTAGGGCCCTTTATTACAATGCTAACACCCACCCCTCTATCGCAATCAGCTCCATCCACCCACATCTATCATGTTTCCTTAGGAATGAGATGTGCATCTTCTGCGGGGGTTAGCTCAGCCATAAAGTTAGCTGATACCTGCGCCTTCATGGCCTTCCTAAATTTGAGCTATACTTCTTGGGCCCCTATCTTGATTGCCCATTCTAACACTCATCCTGAGGTTTTAGGCTTCTGCAATATCTTCCTTAGAGGTAGATCAATTCTCACTATAACTATGTGAGCCTTAAAATAATGTCTCAACTTCTGTGTTTCCATATAAAGAGCCAAAGCATGTTTCTCTAGCTTGGGGTACCTCGTCTCTGCATCCTAAAGGACCATACTCACATAATATATTAGGAATTGATTTCCTAATTCTTCTCTAACTAACAATGCTGCAATTGTTTCCTCTATGGTAGAGAGGTAGACATACAGGTCTTCCCCTGCACGGGTCGACTTAATAGTGGGGGCAAGGTTAGAAAATTCTTTAATTCTTTAAAAGACCACTGATAATCTTCTATCCGTTTGAATTCCTTCAAACCCTTTAGGGTTTTAAAGAAAGGTTGGCACCATCGAGCTGAACAAGATATGAATCTTTCCAAAGTGGTGACCCTACCGTTCAATCTCTGCACTTCTGTGATGTTCTTTAGAGGCTGGATCTCTATGATGGCCTTGATCTTTTTAGGGTTTGCCTATATCCCCCTCTAAGAGAACATTTGACCCAAGAATGTTCCTGGTGGGACTCTAAATACACACTTCTCAGAGTTGAGCTTCAAATTGTATGACTGTAGGACGCCTAGTACCTCTTGGACGTCGTTTATATGGTCTTTGTCTTTCTTACTTTTAATGATCATGTCATCCATATAGACCTTGATTGTTTTCCCTATATGATCTCTAAACATAGCATTCACCATCCTTTATTATGTCGCCCCTACATTCTTGAGGCCAAAGGGCATCATTCCGTAGCAATAGGTTCCCTGATCTATCACGAATGAGGTCTTCTCCACATCCTTCTCACACATATGGATCTGATGGTATCTTGACCTTACATCTAAGAAGGTGTAAAGTTAATGCCCTGTTATTGAGTCTCTAATTGATCAATGCTTGGGAGTGGGTATCAATCCTTAGGACAGACCTTATTGAGGTCTGTAAAATCAACACACATATGGTAGGAGCCGTTGGGCTTTTTCACCATGACCATATTTGCCAACCATTCAGGATAATTCACCTCCCTAATCACCCCTATAGTCAACAACTTTTGTACCTCATCCACTATAGCTACCTACTTTTATGGAGATTACTTCCTTTTTCTCTGAGCTATATGCTTGACCAAGCTATCAATGTTTAGTATGTGCATTATTACTTTAGGATTAACCCCTGTTAAGTCGTTTGTCGACCAGGCGAAGGCTTTGGGATTGAGTTTCAATGTCCTTATGCTGCCCTGTCTAATTAGTGGGTCCAATTGTCCTCCCACTTATATTTCTCCTCTAGTGATAATAATTTTCAGCACTTCCCATTTAGTCTCCATATAGTTCTATCCTTTAGGAAGCTCTTCTAAGTCCAGCTGTGCTACTCAATATACCCCTTTAATGCATTGAAGTAGGTCTGTCTGACTGTCTCTTGGTTACCTTTGCATACAACCTGACCCTTCATACTTGGGATCTTCAACCTGAGATGTTATGAACTTGCTATTCCTCTTGTAGTGTACAAGTAAGGTCGGCCTAACATAATGTTATAGGAGAAAGTTATATCAGTTACCATGAACTCTACTATTACCATCCTAGTTAGCTTTTCACCACCTAACTCGACCTCTAAATGTACCAACCCCTTGAGATAGACCTAATCTTTACCAATCCCTACCAAAGGTGTTGCTACATGTCCTATATCCTTCAAATTAAGTTTCATTTTCTAGAAGCAATCCATAGTTATGATGTTTACAGAACTTCCATCATTAACCATGGTCCTCTTAACTTTGTAATTGTTAACATACTATTGAATAACTATGGCATCATTATGAGGGTGTACTATATATTGTCCATCCTCCTATGACAATTAGATAGGTGGGTTGAGGGTTGAGCAAGTGATTCGCCTTTCTGGACAATGGAACAAACTTCTTTGAAAGCTCATTTTCTTTGGGTTGAGCTATTGTCTCTAGATCTCCCTTCCATTATGACATATATATCTCCTATTACATGCCTCTCTTTCTGCTTAGAAGGGTCATCCCTCCTGCCTCTGTTATCCAGCCTTTCTTCTCTAGCTGGTTCCCTCCTAGGCTTATTACCTCACTTCACGTGTCTCATAATTTTAGGCATTCCCTTCTGAATTAGATTTTCTATCTCCTCCTTGAGGTGCATGAAATCTTTAGTGTCATTGCCTTTATCTTAGTGGAATTCATAATATTTGTTAGGGTCCCTCTTAGATTGAGAGGAGTCACTCATCCTTAAGGGCCATTTCACATCCTCTCCACTCTTCTTTATCCAAATCAGTACCTCCCTTCTACTCAAAGATAGGAGAGTGAAACTATTTTTATCTGAGTCCTTGATCTTGAATTGTCTATTAAATCTATCTCTGTTCCTCTTTGAGCCATTACCACTACTACCCTCTTCTTTTTTTCTCATCCCTTCTAGTAAAGCTAGAGGGGGCGAACTACTACCCTTCTGATATGAGACTGGCTAGCCCATCTTCTAGGTTGATCTGCTCCTCTATGATGACCATGAGCTAAGTCCAAGTCTATGGTTATTTATCCAAGAGCTTATTTTGCAAGCTCTAATTTGTAATCCCTCTAATAAAGCTTGTTAAGCAATGTTAAATTGTAACTCTCCTATCTTGTTCATATCTTATTTGAATCTCCTAATGTAAGACCCCTGGATTTCTCTTTCCCTCTTCCTGATTGAGAAAAGGTCCTTAGACTTCTTAGGTTTGGTCCTTAGAGCCATGAACCTCGTTTGGAACTGATCTGCCAATTGCTGGAACGAGGTTATTGATTTGCTGTGAGCTTGTGATAACATTCTTTAACTAGTCCTAACAATGTGGTAGGGAAGAGCTTGCACAACACATGAACCTGATATGTCTGGGAATATATTTCTATCTTGAACTTGTTCACATATGCCATGGGGCATGTCTTCCCACGGTAATTGTCTAATGTTTGTGGTTTTTCAAACCTTTCTGGGTATGGCTGCCTCAAGATGGCATCTACCAAGGGAGATTCTCCTAGAAGGTCCAGATCCATGCCCTTCTATGTTATTCCTAGGTTCTCCAACACCTTCTTAACCTCTTTTGTGACCTCTGTGCCTCGTCCTCTAAATCACCCATGGTATGAGAGGTTGATGCAACACCTTTATGTATTTCAGGCCTCTGGGCTCTTCCACCCTCTATTGGGGGAGCAACACTCCTGGATTGTACCTATGAAAGGTGATGAACCTATTGGCATAGGTCATCCATCTCTCTCTAGATATCCCTATACTGGTTGTACATCCTTTGTATCACCACAAGATCATTGAAATTGAGATTCTGTCCCTAATTGCAACCTGTCGCTCCTTTCGCTTGATTTTCTTCATTCTCCCCTTGATTGTTTTAGGAGAATCCTGTAGCTATAGGGTTTAATAGAGGAGCTCCAGCATGCGGGTTCGGTGGGGCTCCTACTGCTAGAAGATTTAGCCCTTGAGCAGCTGGCATTGTCCCTTGGGGAGCTTTATTACCCATCCCTGGTAGATCCAAAAATAGATCAAGCCTTTGATTCAAATTAATTCTCTCTTGATTGCATGCTTGACCGACAATTACTCAGCATGAAAACAACGATTGACTTTGAAACTGTGTCCACACTTATCGCACCAATGATGTCTTTGAGCACATCGAGGTCCCAAAGACTAGCTCCAAAGCCAACCTGCAAGATAGATAAAGACTATAGGGGTGCCTTGTTGGCAGACTCTCCAATGCTTAAGTCAGTAATTAGCTATGGAGAGATTCTGTATAGAGAGTTTTAGGGTTAAGAGTCATTAACATGTTCCTTTTAACTAAGATAGGCTTATATACCTACTGGAAGTCTCCAAGTCTTACAAGGTAGGCTAATAGATATATATTCTATGTTTTAGAGATTAGAGAGATAATAGGAATCTATCTCTTAGTTGTGCTTATCCACATCTGTGGGGACGAGCTCTCTAAGGATGAGCTTTATGAGGACGAGCTCTCTCCCATCATTTGAGGGTTCTTACTCTACTCTAGGCCGAGGGTGGGTTGACCTTCGTTGCCATGCCAAACCCACTTTCGAGTCTTTGAGCTCAACCTCCATGCTAAAATCGTGCCATTTACGTGGCTTGGGGTCGTCTTGGACAAGTCATAGTTATCATGAATTTAGAACCATTTTTTTTAAGAACTACATCTTCTTCAAACTCTAGAACTTCTTACTCCTTAGAAATAAAAATGGTTGTCAATAGTGAAGAAATCACTATTGAAGACTTTACGAAACAAATTGATGACTAGGAAATCCATAAAGTTCAATAAAATCACATTTATAAATCTTTAAAATTTTCTCTTTTCAAATCTGATTTTACAATCAAAATTAAGGAAAAGAGATATATAAATTTTAAAACCTTTTGAAGAAAACCATCTTCTCTCTACTGAATCCCTAAAAAAACATAAGGATAAGTCTTACAAATACATCCACATAACCCTAGTCCAAGTAGGAATCTAACCTCTTACTAGGGAAGGTTTAGATACATCCATCCTAATGGTCCTTAGGGATGCTAGATTTATGAATTTCACTAACTCTTTGTTAAGAATGGTAGAATCCAGCCTTAAAAAATGTCCTATTATCTTTAGTTGTTTTCCAAACATCACATTCTCTTTGAATGATACAAATGTTCTGAAGAGAATTATTTTACAAATTAAAACTCATCATTACAAAATGCTAGCTGGGTCAATCCTAATAGCACTCATTTTCAAAATTCATTACAAAGTAATGGTTTCTGCTTTTTTAACCAAACACATCCAACATTCACCAAAAGGAGATACCCTTTTGCTACAAACAGACCTTACAAAACTAAATGCTACTATTCCAAAAACTATCCAATGGAAAGATGTAACCTTACCAGAGGAATGGATTTTGGAAGGAGTAATCCAACCTGAAATTCCAAAACCACCAGAACCAAACACAAATATGAGGAATGTCACTCAATTCACAGATGGTAGAGTTAAATTTACCTTTGATAAAAAAAATTTAAGAGTTCAAGGTATTTTGATGACGCCTTAACTTCATCAACTATTGATGTGGATAGAGTTTCAAAACTACCTTCTATTATCTATGCAGCATATATAAAACCAGCTCAAACAACATAGTTTCCTTTTATCATTTATGCATCCTACCCAAATCAACCTATCTAAATAGGCCATCCAAGGTACTCAACTTCAGATGTACCTAGCTCTACTTTACAAAATGTTAATTATGAGAACCAACAATCAAATCAAGAAATATATTATCATAGTTCTCTCATTTCTTTGCTAACTCCTTCATCCATTACCCAAAACATTGAAGCAAAAATCAATGCTTTGGAAACAACTTTTCAAATTTACAAAAAACTTCATCGTAAAGATTTTTACTCTGAAAAGAATGAATCAAAGAAATATTAGTTTTTCAAGAATTTCTTGGAAGTCAGAAATGAGATCCAAGATAAATATTATGCATTTTATAATTTACATAAAATTCAAATAAAGTTTTTTGATTGGTTTGAAATTTTTACAAAAGAAATTAATATTGAATATCCTTTCAAAAATTCTTTGAGTCATTCAAAATCTATGAATCTTATTACCACTAGGAATAAACTTTCCTTGGTGATGGATGTTCGAACTGAATAACATGTCCTTAAACCTTGGGATATAAGATGAAATCAATGAATGCAATATTAAACTAAAATAATTTTATAAAATTTCTCATAAAAGCAGATCCCTTAAAAGGGGAATCTCAGAGGATACTCTTATGCTACTTAAAGTAAATAAAATAAATAGAATACTTGAATGAATTTGCAAAACTGGATCTTTGTAATGATCTTGTTAAAATTATTTTAACAGAAAATTGTAGATATACAAAATCAAAGTATAAAGATTTTGGAGAAAGAAAGAAAAAGGAAGGCTATAAGCTAAAGATTACAGAGGGTTTTTTTTATGTATCTAAAACTTGTGTGTCATCCTTCCTTCGATGATGTTGCCTTTTATAGATTGAAGAGTTATGGTAGTTTTGTAATAATCCAGTAGAAAGTGGAGTGTCAGATGCTCATTTCCTCCACTAAATGCTGAAACGATGACCCATTTAGCTAAGCTCTATAAGAGATGCTTCTGCTTTTCAGGCATAATTTTGAAAAAAGTTATAGTGGTGTGTCAGAAGGATAAATGTTGATGGCTTCACATGGAAATTCCTGTTGATATCTCTTGCCGATAATTTTTGAAAATTTTTGTACTTTTTTTTACAACTCTACCTTTGTTAGGTGATAGATAACCTTTATTACATGTATCATTTACAATTAAATTTATTTATAAAATTAAAAATTAAAATATATAAATTTTGTATTTCTACCCTTTCTACAGGTAATAGTGGGACTTATTTTACAGAGTTAGAGTACCATAACTGTCATCTTCATTCTCATCACTCAAATAGATGATATCTTTAGTTGAACTTGAGCTTGAAGAGGGTACTTTTGAAGAAGAGGCTGCTTTGATTGAACCCATTTTGGAAGGAGAAGATTTATTCTCGATAATACTATTTCATTCTTGATTTAGAATTTCAAATAATTCTTCTTCATTATTGACTGCCACCATCTTGGGAAGTAGAAATGCTTTTTGTGCTATGAAGGTTGTTTCTTCTTCTGGGAACTAGATATGGCAATTCTTGATCAACCAATTTTGGATAGTTTTTGTATTAACTTTGTTTATGAGAGATTCCTACCATTTTACTTTGAATCACTTGATAATATTACACTACCCTTCATGGGTACCAGCTGTAAACCCAAGGGAGGAAAAATTTTGTTGAGAAGATTAGGAGAGAGGGGAATTTTTTGTCAGTGCTTGAAGGTTTATAGTGTTTTTTTAAGAGTTCAAAATAAGGTTTAACTTTTGGTATAAGTGTTTCAGGAATATTTCCAAAATAGTTTCACCATTGGATAAAAGAGTAAGGAAGTTTTGTGTTTAGGGCAGTTGTATTGAAATAAAATAGCCAAGGTGGCTACCTTTTTCATTTTGTAAAAAGAATGTATTAAAACAAGCCTGTTGATAATCTCAATAACTGTAAAACTAGCAATGTGGTACTTGGGAATAGAGATTAGCGGGGAAAGGTTTGAATGAATTTAGATATTAATCCATTCAGAATGATGGATGATTTTCTAAATGTGGCAAGTTGAATAAGCTAGAGTTGTATGGGTTTTAGATTTTTTTAAATGTTTGAAGATAGTTGATCCAATATTTTCTAAAATGGCTTCGTAATACGATTGGGTTCTAGAAAGATCACATGGTTTGTAGTACCAAATTTTTGGAAAAACTTTTGATACTGCCTTGTAAGGGTTTTGATCTTGAAATCCTTCTTCCATGGTCAGTATTGTTTGAAAATGATATTTTTTAAAATATTCACTTTGTTTTGAAAGATGTTTCTCGTATGATATAATAATTTGTGAAACATTTGGTTTTGAAATTTCTTGAGATGGGTTTTGAGGATAAAATTTCACCACCTCTAAGTTTTGAAAATCAGTTGTAGAAGATTTACCTTTATTGTTATCTTTTTTCGTAGATGATGTCAAGGGATATGATTTTGAAGTTACCTTTTATAATGCCAGAAGCAGTTTTGGCGAGTTTTATGTAAGTTGTTCTATCCATTGTTCAATCCCATTATAATTGTCAGAAGATGTGGCCTATTTTTCAAAAGGCTCTTCTTTTGACTGTTTTGTAATATCCATAAAAGATTTGATAGGTGCTGATGATGAAGGCAGGATGCTTGGATTAGCGACTTCATCATCGGGTTTTGTACTTTGAGGTTTTGTAATTTTGGGAGCTTTCCCCTTGTCTATCATTTTTTCTGGCTATCAATAGGTTCTGTTTTGGAGAAATTCATGAGTTAGGAAATTAGGAATTGAATTTGCATCTCCTTTTGTATAGTCAATATCAAGATCAAATATAGAAATGATAGCTTGCCATCTGGCAAAAATTTATTTTGATGAAATATTTTGAATATTTTTTTGTAAAACTTCTTTTGCAGATTTACAGTCAATTTATAAAAAGTAATTTTTTGTTCAAAAGATCACTTTGAAATTTTGTAATGCATAAAATGATGGAAAATTTTCTTTTTTAATGGTTGAATAATTTTTTTTATTAATCATTCTAATGTGCAGATGTATACTGGACTACACATTCTTTTCCATTTTGTACTTGTTTTAGAATTCCCCCATAACCTAAGTTTGAAACATCTATTTCTACAATTTTAGGTGCCTTTGGGTCTGCTATGTGTAAGCAAGGAGTTTCTAAAACTTGTTTTTTAATTTCTTGAACAATCCTTGTATGCTGGCTAGACCGAGGAGTAGAATTTTTTTTTAACCTATCATGCAAAGGTTTTGCAAGAGGATTAATGTTTAGACATAAATCTAGAACTTAATTGAGACTTCTAAGAACCTTTGCAGTTGGGTTTTGTCCAAGATTTTTTCTGAAAATTTTGATACAAAAGCAAGGGATCTCTCAACCAGTGTAATGGCATCTTGAGTAATGTAATGACCTAAGAACCTCACATGAGTTTGAAAAAGAGATATTTTGGTTTTTGAAACCATTAACCCATTTCTTTTTATAATTTAAAAAATTTTATAGATGCTTGAAGTGTTGATCAATTGATTTTGAAAATTTGAGTACATCATCTATGTTGACGATGAAAAAGTTTGAATAAGGATTAAAAATATCATTAGAATTATGAATGTATATTTTTCAAGCCAAATGGCATAACATTTCATTCATATTGTCCAAAAGGAACTGTGAATGCAGTTTTGTACCTATCCCTGGGATGAATTTGAATTTTTCAAAATCCAGATTTCATATCAAATTTTGAAAATATGAAAGTAGAGTGGAGTTTTCAGAGTAAATCTTTCTTGTTTGGGATAGGATAGCGAATACAGTTCAAAGGTTTGTAATTGACCACTAGCCTAGGAGTTCCTCTCTTTATTTCACTATTTTTGTTAACATAGAAAGTTGTACCAAACCAAGGTGATCTCGATTTTGAAATAAGTCCTTTAGACACTAAATCCTGAATTTCTTTACAATAATGATTCTCTAGGGTTTCATTCATCTGGATAGGTCCACCTATGGTTGGAATTTGTCTTTCATCAAAATCTTTTTCATAGGGTATGTTAATAATGTGTTGTTTTCTACTCCAGAAAGCACTTGGGAGATAAAAAAATGTCTTTTTCAATTTTATTTAGAAAATTTATTATCCTTTCTTGGCTAGAAAGGTTTTGAAGTTAGATTTGAATTCTTTGAAAATTCACATCCTAATGTAAAAGCGTTAGGTGGGTTTGTTTTCCCTTAATTAAAACATTGATCTCAAACTGTAAATTGAATTTGCTTTGATCAAATTTAGATTCCTTTTCTTAGGCTTTTCTAAACAAGGGGAAATAGTTTTTGAGTTTTTTATTTTGAAACAAATCCCTTCATTAGTGACCTTGTAAGGGGTGATGATGTTGATGAAAGACGTTCCCAATCTTGACTAATTGTTGTATATTCTTTGGAAGAAAAAAATAATTTATTAAAGTAATGTCTCCATTTACTACAGAGGCGGTTGTTTTTCCACCTAAGTAGAGTTTGAATTTGTTAGTAGTTGTAAGCTCTTCATCAGTATATTCAATATATCTTTTTGGATCTTGTAAGGTCCCAACCTTTGGGCTGCCAACGCACCTCGAGCCTCATCGCTCAAGTAAACCAACTGAGGGAGTCAAATTGCGCATGGCATCGCGGTCAGATTCTCAGATTAGGTGAACCCATTATGGGCTTGTTAGGTGCATAGTGTGTTGTGTGAGTCGCCACTTAATACTTCAAAAAATATTTCATTTCAGGTGATTAAGAAACCATTTTTTTTGTGACTCCAAAAAAAATCATTTTAGACTAATGGAAAAGACACAAGTCCCGAAACAAAGGATGGATTTGGGGACTCGTGATTGATACAAATTAGTTTTTAGAAAAATATTCATTTTCTAAACAGTTTTAGCTTAAAAATCATAAGGTTTTGGTTAAAAAAAAGAGTATGTGTATGCATGCATTTTAATATGGTGCATGAACGAATATAGCATTTAGTTATGATGCATCAGAAAAATATCATATGAATGGCATAAGTATGAATGACAAAATTAAAGAAAATGATAATGTAAAGTAGTAAAATAAATAGGGGTCCCTCCTCTAGCCAGTTCTGTTGTAAAATAAATACTGATCCAATTAGTTATGACGATGCTATTATGGTAGATCCTATTGATTTGCTTCCTCTTGGTTTTCCTTCTATGGTAGATTTTCATCCTTTGACAATTTTGAATCCTGACCTCTTGCAAAATAGGCATTAGCACAGTAGCTGGCATGGCTATCCAACAATATTTATTTTCACTCTTATTTTTCGTGCTTTTTTCCTGCTCTTTATTTTTCTCCACTCTTTATTTTTTTCTCTCTTTTATTTTGTGCTTTTTACACTTGAGTAAAATACAATAAAAGCAAAAAAAAATGGAGTGATAGAAATTTTACCTATAGGATTACACTCATAATCAGAGAGAAGGTAGGTCCAAACTGTCTAAGGTGGTAGATTTTCTTAATCGCTTTCCATATATGCGTGCTCGCATTATACTGGCTCATCTGTTTGGTTGGATGAGTATAGATATTGACCATTCCCCTAATATGAATATTGTTTTTACACTTGCTGAGAGGTGGTGGAAGGTCACCAATACATTTCACCTGCCTGTTGGTGAAATGACCATGACTCCACTTGAGTGCTCTTGCCTTACTGGCATGCAATTTTGATCATAGCATGATGAGTTCGATGAGCGTTCAAAGCCCCATCATTCTCTAGGCAATCTTATTGGGGATGTACCTCCCTCCAATTCTAAAAGCAGAGTTACTAGATCATGGTTGCTCGATTTACTGAGGGAGATGAACTTGACTAATTATTCTATTGAACAGTGTGCTAAAGTTTGCCTGCTGATTATATTCTTTACCACTTTCTTGTATAATGAGAAGGGGCACGTTGACTTGAAAGTAATGGCCCTACTAACGGGTTTGAGTATGCTTGGCTAGTATGACTAGGGTGGAACTGTTTTGGCTATGGCTTACAGGGTAATGGGCTTGATGTCAAAGTGCTAAAGGATTGGCATCTATGCAACCATGGATGTCTGGGAGGTCAGTATTTGCCTTTTGTTGCTTTGAGTAATGTTATCAGATTTGCTAACTTTTCCTACCTTTTGTAGCTCTAGGATTTTGCACACATTCTAGCTATTTCCCCTAGACCTATTGCTAGAGATGAGATTCTTCTCCTGATGGGGAGAATATGGGGTTAGGAGTCTTGAATGAGACTTTTCCTTTTCCCATTATAGAGATGTTTTGGCCACTGTTACTGAGGTATACTCTGAATAGCTTCACTTTTCTATTTGTCAGAGATTTCTGATAATCAGCCATCTTTTCAAATGGTATTGGCAACCTTCAACTATGGTGTTTTGGAAGATGTTCCTCCTTTTTCTTTAGGCGTTACAGCTACCAAGAGGTAGCTTGTTTTGGGCTCTTCAGATACTATGGAATTATTTCTAGGAGAGCGAGTTATGGCCTAGATGACTATAAGAGTGGTTGTTCCTGCTGATCCTCTTACTGTTATGAGGGATCCAATGGATGTGGTGTATTGCATGTTCTGGAGAGTTGGGAGGCTTAGAGAGGACTTCTTTGTTCCCGGCTCTTACACAGAGTTTATTGCCTCTCGGTTAATGAATAAGAGGCCCTCATTCTCTGTAGCCCTAAGTCGTGTACTAGTGATCTCTACCAATGATGCCGCAAGGCATCAGACCCATAGTCAGTTATCTCATTCATCTGCTCGAGGTATTCCTAGTACTAGTTCAGTTTCTTTAGGGATGGACACTTCGATGCCTTCTATGCCCTTTAGTTTGAACCAGCCTCAAGGGCTTCTCCCTTATTATGTGGACCATGTTTCCAATATTAGAGCAAATGGTGTGATGAGGTATCATTTTGTTGGCATCCAGTACCTACTGGCATGATGCGATTTAATCCGAGGACTTTACCATCAGTGAGTGTTGGCTTTTCTCTTGTGTTTATGCTTTTTGGCATTCTGATGTCTATTTTTTATAGGTCCCTAGTGAGATACATGATGATGGGTACGATGCCCATGCTCAGACCCTATTATTTTTTAGCACCATTTTGGAGGCACTAAGCATTGCTGAGAGTTAGAGAGAGCCATGTGCTAAGGATGGTGCGTAGGATGCTATGTATTTTGACCGACTCATGGCCCTACTACAGGTCCTTCTATAGAAATTATTGTATTTTGAACTTTGTTTGTGGATTTTCTGAGCAAAATTTTAATTTACAATATTTATTTTAAGTAAAAATTTTGACTATTTGAAAATATTTACCGAATGAAAATGGTGAAAAATGGAGTTGGATGAATTGGAATAGGTGTTTTAAAGGGTCGGAGTGACAAGTGGGTCGGAGCGCACTTCTGAAGGCTGGTGTTTGTGCCTGAAGCTTAGCACATATGCCTAGAGCTCAGCTCACATGCCTATCTTTGGGCGCATGTGCCTGGCACTAGGTGCGTGCACCTGGCTTTAGGTGCATACGCCTATAGTCCAATGCGTGTGTTCAGCTTCCAATCTCAGTTTTGTCTTGATTTTTATGCCATTATATGTACATCTGTATGAAAAATCATTTTTTACTCAGAAATCACACAAAAAATATTTTATTTACAGAAAATATTGTTTCTTTTTGTTATTCCTCTCAGATGGAGCCATTCTATAGCCATATGATGCATGGTTAGTGTAGAAACCTAAGCCAAGTGAACTGAATTAACCTTAGAAAATATGGTATGAGTGCATTACCAACACTTAGAGGTGTTAAAATATACTAGAACTTTCAAAATGCCTGCATTAGGTTTTAGGATCCATTTGATCACTTTTTTCATTTCGGTGCTGGCATGGACAAGATGTGTCCAAATTTCTAGGAATTTTCTACTTTGCTGGGTTCTAAAACTGAGGCTGACTTGGCTGTTCTAATTGAAAAGGTTGGGTATTTCAATTTGTTTAGGAATTTATTGGATTTGAGTACAGAAGGAGCTTCTGGTATGGTAAAGGATGACTGGGTGAACCTGGTCTTCTGACGACATGGTTTGGGCGGCCAGAAGACTAAAGGCTTATGCATTTTGTTTGATAGCTGGGTATATTTTTGTGGGCCTAGTCGGTTGGAACGGTGAAAAAGTGGCTGAGATGATACCCCAGATGGGTAAAGGGAAGTCCATTACTGGCATAATCTTAATAGAGATGCTGTTGAGCCTCGATTGTTATTTTGCTTTGCTTAAGGTACTTAATTTCTTTTACTGTTATTTATGTTTAAACGCTTATGAGACAATTTTGACCCTTATATTTATTTTTCAGATATGTTTGAGAGACCATCTCAAGTTGTTCCAAGTCCTATGAAAAGGGAGTATCTTACATCCTGGTATCTAACTAGGACGATTGCAATATGTCTTGGTACTGAAAAAGACTAGATTAGCTGGCTGATGGAGCTGAGTCCTTTTGACTTGCTTTGGAGACCCAACTAGTGTAGGATCAAACATTCATGCCATGGAACTGGGGATTCAAGCATTTGTACTTGCTTGGTCTAAAAGAGGTAAAATGGTATTAGGGTACCAGAGTCCTTCGATAAATGCGTCATGAATGTATCCCTCATATGGTCACCTTTTCAAGGTTTTTGTGGTGAATGACAGAATGACTAAAGCACTCCTTAGAGGTTGGATTCAAGACTTCAATATGTTGTTGCTGACTCTAGGTGATGACCATGGCAAGCTTCCAGAGTACATAGACTAGTGGATTGAGACAGACTGGCCAAAGGAGAAGGTGAAGTGTTATGACATTTTGATTGATATTGAAGATTGAGTCTGTTTTTTTAAACTAGGCTTTTTGGATAATAAAATTGGGTTTGATTATGCCTTTCTTTTATTTTGATTTTGATTTATGTCTCAAAAGTTTAGGTTTTGGATGTTATAAAAGATGAATAAAATCTTAATAAAACATTTATTTATTTTATTAAGCTCTTGCTTTTGCCTATACCACCCTTTCGGGGTTTAAATCTAGCGAGTTGCCTTAATATTTGCCTAGACTGCCTTTTTATTTTTTTTAGTCTAGCAAGATGTATCCTAATTTTTGCCTAAGCCACCCACTTAGGTTTTCAACTTAGCGGGTTTCATTCTTTTTTCTGATTTATTTCTTTGCTTTATTTTTGCATGCAATGTTAAAGAGGCCAAATGAGAAGAAAAATTGAATTTATTAAATGCGTTAGATCGTGCTTATAAAGCTGCATATGTATCTTCTTACAATATATTTTGAAAATGAAGAATATGGTAATTTTTGGAGAATCAGGTCCACGTAGTTCTTATTACTAAAATGTGATGTCAAATGCATGCTTATGCAATAAGAACACTAAATGTAATACTTCTTAAGCTGATTGAGATTGCTTGAATGGTTGAATTCATTGTCATTGATGTCCATTTGTATAATAGCTTTGCCTGACATGATCTTTTTGATGATGAATGATCCACTTCAATGAGGTTTGAACTTCCCTCGAGGTTCTGATGTGGGTTGTCTGATTTCTTTCAAGACAAGGTCACCTTTTTGGAGTTTTCAATTTTTAACTCTTTTGTTGAAATGCCTAGTTATTCTCAGTTGATAATTCTAAGTCTGATGAAGAGCTCCTAACCTTTTCTCATCGATTAGGTTAAGTTGGTCATAATAGGCTTATTTCCAGTCAAGTTCAATAATTTGAGCTTCTTGAAGAACCATTGCTGACTGGATTTCCAATTCAATGGGTATGACTGCTTTCATTCCATAAACTAGCGAGTAAGGTATGACCTTGGTACCTGATTTGAACGAAGTTTTGTACCTAAGAAGGGTTCTTAGCAAGTGCAAATGCCAACCTTTGTGGTTGTTAATCATCTTCTGAAGGATGTTCTTGAGTGCTTTGTTAGCAGCTTCAATAGCCCCATTGGTTTGAGGTCGATAAGGAGAAGATCGAAGGTGATGTATCTTTTTCTTTTTCAAGAGGATAACTACCTCTTTCTAGAAGTGAGAACCATTATCTGAGATGATCTCGAAAGGCACACCATACCTTGAGATGATATTCATTTTGATGAGCTAGGCAACCCTTTTCGAGTCAAGGATTTGGTAAGGTGTAGTCTCCACCCACTTGGTGAAGTAGTCAATGGTCAACAGAATGTACTCATAACTAGTAGAAGACTTTGGTGTGATCTTGCCAATGATATCAATACCCTATATGGCAAAGGCCTATGGAGTGGTAATCAGATTGAGAGGTGAAGGAGGAAGCTTTTGGAGTTTGGCATAAACTTGGCATTTATGGAATTTTTGAACAAATTATGTACAGTTGTAATTCATCATGAGCCAGCAATATCCTTGGTTCATGATCTTATGTGACAAACCCCATCCATTCATATGGGTACCTTCCTCCTTACCATGGATTTGTTCCATGATCTTGCCAGCCTCCTTTTTGGAAACACACCTATAATGAATGCCATTCCATGTTTTCTTGTAAAGAATGTATCCCCTTAGGATGTAACTCTCGGCTAGTAGTCTTAAAGTTCGCCTTTTTATTTGGAGGATCCTTCAGGGTAAAGTCCTTTTGCAAGGTAGTTATAAATTTCCCAGTACCAAGGTTTCTGCTCAACTTCCTAGATGTTCATAAAGGGAGTTTGGCAGCTAGGTTCATGTGCTTATGGAAATAGGATGAATAAGGAACCTATCACATATTTTGATTATTAATGAAGGGTTGTTACTGTGTCAGAGAACCTGTTCTGTGTTCTTGGAAGGTAATGGAAAGAAAAATCATCAAAATTGGCTTCTAATTCTTTGAGTCACTTATGGTAAGGAACCAGACGCTTTTCTCTAATTTTAC
Organism: Codiaeum variegatum; assembly: GCA_948294925.1. NCBI lineage: Eukaryota > Viridiplantae > Streptophyta > Magnoliopsida > Malpighiales > Euphorbiaceae > Codiaeum > Codiaeum variegatum. The sequence continues at coordinate 18,178 of CAOJBK013270153.1, forward strand.
ACTTTCTCAATGCTTGACATACTATCAGGTTGGAGTCCTCATACACTTCTAAGATTTTGATACCGATTTGGATAGTTGCTTCTAAACTAAAGACATATGCTTCATATTCAGCTTCATTATTGTTATCTCAAAATCTAGTTTGATTGCCAAAGGTATGCTCTCGCCAGTAGGTGTAAGGAACACCATTCTAGCGATATATCCCTTATTATTAGCTAGAAAAGATTCCATGTTTCTTGTTGGAGAAATAGAATGTCTTCATTAGGAAATTCAGGAAGAGGTGGAAGCATTGTTTGTAAGTTAGACACCAACTTGGGCTATCATAGTTTGGATCTTGCCCAGGATTGTCTGCTATGGGCTCATATCATGGTGGTTATAGTCTTTTATTGTTTCTTGAAAGCATAAGCTAGCATAGCAACAATGTTGATAGGTGGAGCATTGACATGAATAACAGGGGGAATAGGTGCATCTCCGCAAGACATGGTTACCTTTAGGAAAAAAAAAAAGATAAGGTATCATCATTTTTTTAGAGGTTGAACCACACAAGACATGGTGTAAGTTTGGAATAAGATAAGTAGGAAAAATAAAATTTTAGAACATTTTCACTTGGCTTAAGTTTCTTAGTTGTGTTGTATGAATGCATGTATGCATGAATGAAAATGGTTTCATGATGACAATAATATATAAGAGTTTAGGGTACATGGAACCTAAAGTCAACTCTAACCATTACATAAGGCTTGGTGGTCTGAAAGGTTACCCAATGACTAGAGGTGTGATATGCCTAACCACGTGTGAATCAAAGATATTCGTCTGGGTCCAATGACTATGTGCAACATCGTTATCTTAACTGAAAGGGTCAACGGGTATGCCTTAGGTTGGATGATTTCACTATCGGTAAAGTAGTCCCAAAGAGGGAAGCTCACTCGATGCTACTTTCTATCATTGTTTTCCTAGATATAAAGGTGCATTTGAAGTGATGCATGAAAACCAAATCCTTATGATCTTAAGCTAAAAGAGTTTGTATAAAAAATATCCCACTTAGTGTTGGTTAGTTTTAAAATGTCCCCAGTGGAGTCACCAGCTGTGAGACCCCATCATCCGGGCCACTAGCACGCCTCGAGCCTCATCGCTTAAGGAAACCAACCGTGGAGGGTTAAATTGCACATGGACTCGGTTGTTTCTCATGTTAAGTGAACCCCTTATGGGCCTGTCAAGTGTATCGTGTGTTGTGTGAGTCACTACTTAATAATTTAAAAATATTTCATTTCAGGTGATTAAGGAACCATTTTTATGCAACATCAAAAAAATATCATTTTCAACCAATGGAAAAGATGTAAATCCCCGAACAAAAAGATGGATTCAAGGACTCATGATTGATACAAATTAATTTTTAGAAAAATATTCATTTTCTAAACAGTTTTGGCTTAAAACCAAAAGGTTTTGGTTTTAAAAAAGAGTTTGTGTATGCATGACATTTTAATATGGTGCATGAATAGATATAGCATTTAGTTATGATTCATGAGCAAAATATCATATGAATGACAAAAATAAAGAAAATGATAAAGTAAAGCTGTAAAATAAATAGAGATCCCTCCTCTAGTCAGAAATGTACTAGGGAGGGCACACATCTCCAATGGCAAAATAAATGAAAGAAAATAAAGTTAAATACAATAAAAAAAGAGCAAAAATAGAGGGGATTCCTCCTCTAGCCAAAAGGCATAGGAAGTGCACATATTCCCCTTTAATAGGCATTAATAATAATAATAATAATAATAATAATAATAATAATAAAGCAATAATAATAATGATAAAAGAAATAACGATAGTAAAATAAATAAATAAAAGAAAAGAAAAGAAAAATAAGATACAAAGACAAAAATGGATCTATTCCAATAACAACGGTTATGTTAAGAAATAGATTAGGTGGATTTCTCCATTGACAATCACATGCCAAGAAAGAATTGCCTTTGATTAACAACACACAATAACATAAAGAAATATAATAAATGATAAAAGAAAAGAAAAGAAAAGAAAAATTAAACAATGAACAATATTGAAACAAAATATGATAAAGCAAAATAAAAGAAAAAATGAACAAAAAATAAATAAGTAAAATAAAAAGAACAGTTATAAAAATGAAAATAAAAGTGGAGTCTGAGCCTTGAACTAGCTTACTGGCGTATCCATTTGAATGAGAGTTAAACCCCACATTGTTCTCCATTTTTGCGAAGGGTTAGGGGTTATTTTAAAAAGTAGGTTGGTATTGTTCAGAAGCTAATCATTTTTAATTTTAAAAAACTTAACCCAAAGGTCTTTAATCAATTCAGATTTTGATTAAAGAAAAAAAATTTTAAAATATGTGAATTACCTAAATTAATTTTAGGGTTTTAATTAAATTGAAACAAAAGTAACATTACTGTTTGAGGAAATGCTACCTTTGGTTTGCTTTGGCGAGGAATGGACGATCTGATAACTTTATCAGGCCATTTAGAAAATCCTCTATCCTTTTGAATGGGTAAAGATCTTAATTCATTCAAATATTTCCCTGCTGATCTCTATTCGCAAGTACCACATTGCTAGTTTCACAGTTATTAGGAATATCAACAGGCTTGGTTTAATACATTATTTCTATAAAATGAAAAAGGTAAAAATACAACTCTAACTGTCCCACTATCACTTGCACAGAGGGTAGAAATACAAAATTTATATATTTTAGTTTTATATTTTTATAAATAAATTTAATTGTAAATGATACATGTAATAAAGGTTATCTACCATATAACAAAGGTATAG
>CAOJBK013270351.1:0-11541 GCA_948294925.1 Codiaeum variegatum
CAGATAGAACTCCATAAGGTCAGAGGAGCCTACAACAATCCACCTTTCAGTAATGATGAGACCTAAAGTAGAAGGGTCAACATCCCTCAAAGCACTATACTGGAAGTGTGACTAGACAACCTGAAGAGACATAATAACAATCAGAAATTCATAAAGAAAAATCAGAGGTGATGCTACTCTGAGTATACCTCAGTTTTCATGACAAAGATCTCTTTGTAGTCAGAAAAGGAAAAGCTAGTCTGAGGGCCAACCCAAGCTCCCTACACCACATCCTCCCCATTGGGAGCAAAATGTCCTCTCTAGTAGTACTGGGAGCAAGAGCCAAAATATGAGAAAAAGCCTAGAGCTGCAAAAGACAAAAGTCAGCAAATCATGAACAACAAAATATTAAAGACAAAATACAGGGAAATACTAACCTTCTAGGCTATAGTAGTTACATGTATGTCAGTCCCATAAGTCTTGGACATCATGCCCATCCCTCAGTAAGCCATAACCAGTGTAGCACCAGCCCATTCAAAGTAACCAAGTGAGTCTAGATCAACCAATGAAGCCAGTATTTTCAAATCAATCCATCCACTCTCATTGTACAAAAAGATGTTGGACACGATAACTAGCAAACACGCTCGAGCACATTGCATAGGATAACCACTAGTGTTGACCAACTAGTTGAATGAAAGGAATGAAGTATTGAAGGAGGCATAGGATGCCCTTTATCTCCTTTTCTATTTGAGGAGGTTGTGAACCCATATTTTTGCACTAGTAAATCCGACCTATAAATATGAGCCCATAGGTTATAATCACACTCAAATTGGACCTCAAATAGACCTAGAAAACCTAAAAATTTGAACGAATCAAACTGGATCAAACCTTGAAAACTAGGCCCAAGTATCATGCCTAAAATACAAGCACAAGAGCCCAAACATATGTGTTTAAGGCCTTATAATGTGTAAGGGACCTTATGCATGTGTAAAGTCCAAAATGCATATGTTTTGGTTCCTACACATGTGTAAGGGTCCTGACACATCGAGCCCACTTTCTGACTTTTCGACTCAAATTTTTCTATAAATTCGAGCCTCCGACACTTAATTCGATAATGTTTTTACCAACTCTTAGACATCGAAACTCTATCAAAATACTCTTAAAATTTTCCTAACCACCAAAACTCTATATAAAATTAGACTGAACATATTTTGCAACTTAGATCTAGTTAACATTCAAGGTGACATTGCTGAACCAATTCGAGTCCGATTCTCTAATAGACTTCTCCAAGCACAATAGAGAAACATTCTAGATTCGTTAAGTTGTCCGATCCTCTAGTTCTGAAGTCTCATAACCCAAAGGTAATATACTTAATAATAACAATATAATATTTCTTTTTGGCTCTAAATAAAGCTCTTAAACTGACCAGACATTTGTTATATCACCAAAATTCATTTTTCTGAAATGATTATTTAAAAACCTTAAAAATAAATTTAGGCAATTTCACATTATTCACAAATTTGATCTTTTTTATTAATCAAAAACTGAATTGATTAATAAGGTTTTTGGGTTAGTTCTTTTAGAATAAAAATGCATTAGCTTTTGAACAAATCAACTAACAAACCCATTATTTTTCGAAACAACCTCGACCTTCACGAGAATGAAGAACGACGTGCGGTTTGATTCCCATTCAAAGAGATATACCGGTAAGCTTGTTCTTTTTCTTTTTCCCTTTTTATTTTATTTTTATTCTTTATTATTTATTTATTTATGTATTATTTTTATATCCATTGTTTGTATTATTATTCTATCCCGATCTATAATTAATATTGAGAAATGTGTGACCTTCCTAAATTTGTGGACTAAAAGGGGGACCCTCTGTGCTTACCATTATTTCATATGTAATTATTTTAATTTTCATTCTATTTCTGCCTTTTGGGGATGTGTGCCTTCCCTAGAACCCTTTCAGGCTAGAGGAAGGACCCTTTTTTATTTTCCTGCTTTTTTTATCGCTTTTCATTCATAATTGTCATTCATTCTATTATAACTGCCATGCATCATATTCGTATGATATAATTGTTCATGCATCATGGCAGTATGACATGAATACACAAAAACCAGCTTTTAACCAAATTCATATAACAGTTTTAAAGCCAAAATTGTTTAGAAAGAGGAAAATCTATTTTCTTAACGTTTTTTTCAATCATGAATTTTCGAACCCAACTATGGTTCGAGGCTAGAATTTTCAATAAATTTAGTTAATTATTAGATTTTCATTAAAATTATAGTTAAAAATTTTTTCTAAAGATTGGGTGGTGACTCCGACTTTCACACTTGCACCCGACAGACTCATAAGGAGTTCACCATAAAATGAGACCTACCAAAACTCTAACACCATATGCAATCTCACCCACACAGTTGATTTTCTTGAGGCTATAAATTGGAGGCACGCTGGTGGCCCATGGGCTCAGTCGGGGCCTCTTAGAGGTGGCATCTCGAGGATGGCTTTGGATTTGGCTTGGTCAATTTTGATCTTTTTCTCGCTGGCCATGTGTCTTAGGAATACTCCAGATGAGGCCACAAATATGAACTTTATAGGATTGAGCTTAAGATTTTATTAGTGAAGTCTGAGGAAGAACTTCTCCAATAGTTGTAGGTGTTATTCAGAGGATGCACCTTTAATGACCATGCCATAAATGTAGACTTCCATGTCATTATGCACCATGTCATATAAGATTATGGCTACCATCCTTTAATAGGTGGCCCCAATAGTTTTAAAACCAAAGGGCATTACCCTATAACAATATGTACCCTATTTTGTGATGAATGTTGTTTTCTCTTTATAAGGAGGATGCACCATAATTTGATTGTATCCAATAGCTAGGTCAATTCGAGAAACTAATTTTAAACCAATAAGTTCATCTACTAGTAAATCGATATGAGGTAGCGAGAAGTCATCCTTAGGACAAGGCTTGTTTAGATCTTGATAGTCCATACACATTTTGACCTTTCCATCTTTCTTGGGTACTGAGATGATATTGGCTAATGAGTTTGAGTAGTTAATTAGTTCTATGAATCCATGTGATAAGTTCTTAGTTACCTCTTTTTTTATTAGGATTAACCATTCAACTTTCATGTGCCTTAGCTTATGTTTGATAGGATTGCAATCTAGATAAGTAGGAATTTTGTGAATGATGATACATGGATCAAGATTGGTCATATCATTGGGCTTCCAAGTGAAGTAATCTTCAAACTTTATGATGCTTATTTAAATAAGCATACAGGTGCAATGAATGAAGTTTTTGGAACGTTATGATTTCCAATATTAAAGGGCTCTTTAAGAGCATCTTTAATTTCATTTCATTTTTTGATTTATTAAATTCAAATTCACTAATTAGAACACTAAAAGAAAATAAAGAGATGGAATCATAATAGGAAAACTCACTCATCTTGTTGATTTCAAAAGGGGAAATATCCATAGATACATAAAGTTGATAATTGAAGCCTAAGGGATAAGTTACAACAACAGAAGACTGGGAGGACTCTGACTTAGACAATTTAGATGGCTTTAATTTCGATGATTCTTCATATTCAGTTTCAAAATCTAGTAAGACTAGAGTATCTTTAAGGGAAGTAGGTTAGATCAAGGTGGAAGGGTCACTATTCTCCTCTTTTTCATACATGAATGCAATCTCATCGAAGAGTCCAGTTCACATATACTCTTCAAAATCAGGAGTCAAGAAATAGATTAGTTGACAATCTTCAGGAAATCGCATGACATCAGTAAAAACATCAAAACTAGGAATAGTAATAATAGTCAAAGTGTAGACCCAAGGTTCAGAGAAAGCACAGTTGGGAACTGTCTCCTTCTCTTTGAAAGAATATCCATTGAGAGTTATGAAGTAAGGTCTCATTGGTTGGTTATAAGGTTCCCTATTTCTTAGAGCAACATATTGGTCTCAAGCCATTTCTTATAAATTTCTTTATCAGTATGGTGGTATTTCAGACCAAATGGTGGAGTAGCAAGTGGTTATTCATAAAAAAGACTTTATCTCTTATGGTCTTGCCTAAGACCATCCTAAGCAAATGGGCCTTCTTTTTTATGATATTAGCAATCATTTTATTTCTATATGGATCAAAATTAATAAGGAGTGCTTCCCTTAGCTATTTAGTAGCCTTAATGCATTGCATAATTAAAAACCCAGATAGAGGATATGTAGACAGTTCAAGTTATATATCTAGAATTAGCATAGTGGCTGAAACATTAGAATTTTAAGAAAGATAAACTTTGATAGTGACTACCCCCTTTTGAATGGAAATTTAAGCTTTTGGTAGAGATTAGACACGATAGCATTGGCTTGGATGATCCAAGGTCTTTTAAGTTATAGGTTGAAGTATGAAGGAACATCTATGACTTAGAAAGGGATTTTAAAACTTATAATACCTATGGTGATAGTTAGAGTTTTCACTCTTAGTACTTCAATTTTTGAGTTTCCACACACCCTTATAGTCTAATAAGAAGGGTGAAGTCCTAAGCTTACAGGCTTAATCAGCTAGCCACCTTAAGTAGGCATACATTCAAAATAAATCGATTGGCAATGAGGGTCATGGGCACAGTCTTTTTCCCTTATGATCATTATAACATATAGAGCATCATTGTGAGGATGGATAAAAGGGATCTAATCATCAGTGAAAGATATAGTAGTTCCTTTGGCAGTGTTTGTGATTAAATCCACAAGAGTATTAGGAGAAATGTTAATGAGAGCTTGGCATTAGTTAAGTTCTTTATAAAGGGCTTATCTATGAGGATAGGATGACATAATTAGGCTCTAGATATTAGTTTGAGTCATCTAGAGTTGTTTTAGAAAAATATCTTCTTCAGGTTCTAAAGTTCTTCTTAGTGGGATTATTGTTTGAATTGATTATGGTGATTGAATAGGAGCTTCAGTGATTCTGCCACTTCTGGTGATGGCATCAATTTCAATAGGGTGGATTAAGTGTGTTGAATCCCTTTATTCAAAGTCAATGGGAATGACATTGATATTATGGTCACATAGAGGGTTAAAGTTGATTTTGGTAATGAAGCTAGTAAAAGGAGTTCTTTTGATCAATCAGTTCTTGGATTTTGTGTCTAAGGGCCTTGCATCGTCAATTTTATGCCCAGGTACTTGGTGGTAATCACATCTTTCAATGAGATTGAAATTTTTGTATAATGGATTGGGGATAGGTTTACATTTAAGAGGAGTGATAACACCACCTTCAAAATATTTTTTGTATATTTCACTAAGAGGAAATCCACTAAAATCGAAAATTTTTCTCCTTTCAATCTAAATTGGCTTACGAGCAAAAATTGCATTAACTTCCCCATCTTTTTGAGTAACATTCACTTAATGAAAAACTTTTCTAAACCTAGGTTAGGAGGAGCCGTAAGATTCATCCTTGATAAAAAAAAAAAAAGCATTAATCCTTTCCTTGATGTGAGAGCAAGTGGCAATTAAAGCTTTAAAGTCAGAAAAATATTATGTGATTAGTCTTCTTGATACATAAGAAGTAGGTTTTTGACAATCATGTCGACTTGTTCAATCTTAGTTAGCATGTTTACCATATAAGATGGCTTCTTTCTCTCTATATTTATGAATGAAGAGAATGTTTTCTTTTGGACCTTGTTTTTTTAAAGTCCTTTCTAGTCACATCGACCTCGATGTTTTAGTGATGCTACTTGAAAAAATATTGCAAATGGATTTCCAAGTTTGCTTTTGGGAATTGTCCAGATCAACAAACTATCTTAGAGAATCATCAGTAAGAGATTATTGAAACATTTAAGCCAAAAGCTCACTTTTCAGGCCTAAATCACGAAATGTACCATCATATATCTTGAGATGGGTTTTAGGGAAAGTAGTACCATCACACTTCTCATTTTGGGCATTTGAAAATTAAGTAGTAGCCTTTTATTTGGAACTAGGCTAGGAGACCCCACATCGACCATTTCATATCTTTTCTTGATGTACTTCAACATCTTCTCCATTTGTTCATAATTCTCTATTATAGTTTTCTACAAGGGGTGTTCTTAGCTTTCCTTTGGGATAAGATCCTTTTAGGATACGTTGTTTGTATTAAGGTGAGTTTCTATAGGAATTGGTGGAGGAATGATTTGAACCTCCGACTCTTTCTCATTTTCACCACAAGTGGAAGCTTGGTGAGTTGGGGTTAGCGATTGAGCTTTGAAAGTCATCATGCTTCAAACTTCACCCAAAATTATTTCCTTGATGGATTCTAACTTTTCATCATATTTCTTTATGAAGTCAATAAGAAGAGCAATAAGATTAGTTGGTTGAGTAGTAATGTTGTCATTATTTTGAGACATAATGAACATTGGTAAAAAGAAAATGGGTCAGAATTTTGGAGACATAGCCATAGTAGACACTATTCACACATAAATGAGGTAGGAATAGGGGTGGAAAGAATGTTGTGGAACTTTAGCCTTGCTTAGGTGTATGTGTCATTATGCATTTGTGCATGTATGCATAAATGAAAATGGTTTCATGATGGCACATCGATTTCATTATTATTGTACATCAAGCTTTTAAGGAAGGTTCTATTGGTCATTATATGGATTTAGTTGTTTAAAGTTATCTGGCGACTACAGTATGATATACTGAGCCACTTGTGAATCTAAGAGATTCATGTGGGTCCAATAGTTATGTGCAACTCCATTATCCAAATTAGTAGGTTTTATTGATATGCCTTGGGTTGGATGATTTTCCTATCGATAAACATTCCCTAGGGGGGACGCTCACTCGATGCTATTTTCAATCTATGTTTTCTTAGTTATACAAGAGCATGTGAAATGTGATGAATGAAAACCTTGTCCATATAAATTTTACACTAAAAGTAATTTTGCACCAAATAGAGTCCACATTTTAATTTTCTAAGAAAATATAATTCACCAGTTATGAGGCCTCACTCGAGCAATAGCCGCACGGCTTGAGCTGTGAGCTTGAGGAAACTGCCCTCCATATGCAGATTATGCGTTGGACTTAGTTGGTTCAAAATCTCACTTGGGATGAACCCTTATGGGTCTGTTATTGTGTGATGTTTGTGTGATTGAGTTGCCACTAAATAATTTAGAAAATTAATTCAAAGGTGATTAAGAAAACCTTATTAGAATGTGACATCAAAAATAATTTTTCCAAATGGAAAAGGACTAACCTCAAACCAATATTAGATTCAAAGATTATAAATTTAGTTTATGAAATTAATTTAGAACAAGATTTTTCTATTTTTGGCTTTAAACAATATGAACTCAATTTAAAAAGTGGTTTTTGTGTATGCAGAGCAGTATAAAATGACGCATGATTCATGGTAATATTATATGAATGATAAATATAATGAGGATAAATTAAAGAAACGACAAATAATAAAATAAAATAGTAGGGTATCTCCTCTAGCAATTACGATTCTAGAAAGGGAACACATCTCTAAAATATGCAAATATAATCATAACAAAAATATGTGAAATTGATAAATGAATTAAAATTACATAATAAAACAAATATTTAAGAGGATTCTTCCTCTAGCCACAAGGCATAGGAAAGGAACATATTTTTCGATGAGTAACGCCATAATAATATTAAAATAAAAACAAAGCAACAAAGGTGTAAACAAAAACTAAACTTTTGTAAAAACAAAAGTGATAAAGTAAAACTAAAAAAATAAATGATATTTTATAAGAAAAATAAAATATTTTTAGAGCTGTAGCCCTTAAAGAGGGGCATGCCTTTGTATCCCTTTAAACAGGAATCAAACCCCACCCAATTCTCCCTTCTTGAAAAGGTGGGGTTGTTTGAAAAATGGATTTTGGGGGTTCAAAAGCTAATCCATTTTAATTTAATAAAATGACTAACTGATTAGGTCTATTTTCCATTTCAATTTTAGGAAAAAAATATGATTTTGATTTTAATGAATGATTCCAAGTCGAGTATAGGAAAAATAAAAAGTGAAAGATGATAAAGATATGAGATATACCTTTGCATTTTGACTTTGTGAAACAGGAGGAATGAAGGATTTGACTAAACCAGAGCGTGTCTCTATCGTAACAAAATAATAAAAATAAAAGACACAAAAAGAATAACTTTCAGTGTTTTAGGAAACATGAGAATCATATTGAAAGCTAGTTTCAAATGACTCTAATGTAGCAGTGTTTCAGTATCCATAGAGCGATCTTATAGTGTTTTGGCATATGAAAAATGTTGTTTTGAGAGGTAACTGAAGGGGTCTATTTATAGGAAAAATGTACATGGTTGGGAATTAAAAGTGGTGCACGAGAGGAGGGGGCCGTGCACGAGTAGGAGGGTCTGCACATGAGTACGTATGAGTAGAGCACGTGGCGCATGCACAGCAGAGCCCTCTGCACATGCGCAAGGTGCTCTACCTATGCACAAAGCCTTATGTTCATAAATAGAGTGTGTCTCACACAAGTAGTCTAGTTCTATTTGGTTTGGTTTGTTTTACAACATTTTTCAAGGTTTTAGGTTCATTTCAAGTTTGATTTAGGCCTAATTCATGTCCATGGGTTTGTACTGAAGAGATGTGCTTGATGGTTTCAAATTAATGGATTTGTCTTGACAATATGTCTAAAAATGGAGAATTTTACATGTGAACTATGAAATCTAAATTTTTTATCCAAGCGCTACCCCATGACCTTATTCTTTTCTTATATCTTTAAGTCTGGTTAAGAGCCATGATGTAGCCATTTTAGAGAGATGCAAATTCCATCTAGTAAAAGAACTATGACAGTAAACTTCTTCATGCTCGACTTATGCAAATCCCTTATAAGGGTTCTCCCTAAAAAAACATTATAGGCTAAAGGTATCTTCACCATCATAAATAGAGCTATAATAGTCATGCATCTTAGGGTTTTTCCTATAGTAAATAGAAGTGTGATATACCCTATATTGGTACTTCTATCTTATCTAGGGTCTTGATTGGATTCATCAACACTTTCAACTCAGAGTCTCTCAAACCCATCTTTATAGAGGCTTCATAAGATAAAAGATTTACAGAGCTGCCATTGTCCATTAATATATTTTACACTATGAAATTGGATGTGACAACCTGTATGAGAATAGGATAAGCTTTTGAGGGTCTTACTTCCTCTATTTCTTGAGCCTATTATTTCATGCCATTGTAATACACAAATTCTAGGGTCTCTTAGCTTTGAGCTATGGTTTTAATCTTTCTTTGCTTTCTGGAGCCTCTTATGGTCCACTAGTGACATAATTTGTGATCCATATGAAACCATTATTAACCACATCATGCTTTCTATCACCCTACTCCTTAATGAACCCTTGCAAATAGCCTTACTTTAGGAAACTCTCTATTTCTTCAATCAAGTTTCTACAATTGTCAGCAGTGTATACATGGTTATTATGGAACTTATAAAACTTAGTGTTATCATTATCTTCAAGGTCCCTCTTCAAAGGCCTTTTCCTCTACCATATTTCATGATCTTAAAAGGATGTGAAGATCACTTCAAGTATGGCATTGAGAGGAGTCGATTTAGAGGTGTCAAATCCTCTCTTTGATTTTTCATTTTCCTTTTACTGAGAACTTGCTCCCTGATATCCTCTTATTTCTTCTTTCTTCTTCATCTTCTTCAAGGGCGTCTTTGCTTTTTTTTCTTTCTCTTATAAGTGAATTGACTAACCTGGAAGGCATCATCTTGTCTAATGTATTTTTAGGCAATGCTTATGGCACCTCCAATGTTTGAGGGTGTTTCCTGAATAAGGCTTTAAAAAATATCCATGTGCATAGTGAACTTCTCTAAGGCTTCTATTGTTCTAGCTAACCTTCATGAATTTTTTGTTGAATCTAGTAAAAGTCTCATAATGTCTCATTTATACCCTGTTTAACCAGATCCAAAGCTTATTTTTATATTTCTACCAGGATGTTAGCTATAAATCTCTTTATGAAACTCTCAACTAAGTCTTCAAAGTAATCAATACTTCCTTTTTCTAATCCATCATACCTTATCATCGCTGCTCTATTCATAGATCCTCTAAAGGTTCTGCATATCGCTTCAAGCCTTTTCATCTATAATTCCACTCCATGTTTATAGTTTAATATGTGTGGTTTAGAATTAGTGGAGCCATTATATTTTGTAAACTAAGGGGCTTCAAAGTTTCCTATCATTTGAAATTCCATAATCCTCTAGGTAAAGGGAGACTTCAATGTCAAGACTAAGTCTCCATCATAGGGAGCTTTATTTTTTCCCATGAACTCTTTAACATATTTTCTAACATCTTTCGCATATCCTGAGGATTTTATCTAGATTCCTTCTAATCCCTATCATCTCTTATTATGGACTTGAATCTTTGGGAAGCCCTTCTTTCAACCTACTTCAATTGGGTGCAATTTTCCCTACACTTTTCTCATTCATTCTTTGTCTCATTGACTTCTTTCAGGCTATTTTCTTCCTTCTCCACTTCTTTTTTACTTCTCCTTGTGTCCTATTCCCTACCTTCTGTCTCTCTTCTTTTGGCTTTGCTCATGACTTCCCTTACTTTCAAGGTATTAGCTCCTCCAACAGCCCTTTCTATGGATGTTAATCTCTTTATGATTGCATTTAATGAATCATTAATTTTAGTGTTAAATGTATATATGTTCTATAAGTTATATGTAAGAGAATCTATTCTGAATAAGTTTGAGAATATGAGTGACAAATTCTCTTTGTCATATACTACAAAGAATGTTAATGGCCATAGGATTATTAGTTGGAACATCAATAATCTAGAAGACCATCGCTTCTGTTATAATCAATGATAAGAATGAGATACTTATTGGTATGGAGGTTTTTAATCTCATGCTATAGACATGTGATGTTGTGACAACATATGAGCATACCCATGTGATGAGTAAGTGTGAGGCCACGCCCAAACAACCCGCAGGATTTTCCCCGAAGAGCATGCCTGCAGACCTTTGTCAAGCCCAGAGGAAACCTTTTGGATTGCACTTTTTAGGCATCACAGATTATGGATTGAGTTCCCATATTTGTGCATCCACATGTTTCCATTAGAGTGCCCATTGTGTATGAATTATGAAGAGTCACCACTTAACCTTTAAGAAAAATTAGTTTTATTCTGAGGTGACTAAGAAACCATTTGAATTTAACTCTATTTAAGAAAAATATCAGTTTTCCAACCAACTGGAAAAGCTATTCTTTTTGGAACCATAGGGAGTTTTGGGGTTCATGATCTGAAAAAAATTTAATAAAAATAGTTTTTGTACCATTTTAACTAAACAAAGTTTTGGCCTGAGAAATCATGCAAGTTTAGTTAAAATGGAATTTTCGTGTATGCATGAGAAAGATTTTTGAATGAATTCATGAACATGCCAGTATGTAAATGAAATCCATAAGCAGTAAATAGATGCAGGTGCAGTATGTAGAGAAATGGAGGCACCAATAAGAGTGCCAGTGAGAGCATCGGTAGCTGTAGCATCAACAGTAAAGTTAGCATTGAGGTTGTCTTTGGTTGATATGATAACCTTTGAAATAAGGGAAGA
>CAOJBK013270676.1:0-18111 GCA_948294925.1 Codiaeum variegatum
TGGAAAGCTGCGAATACTGTCTCTGGCCTGGCATTCAATGGGTGAGCTTGGTTACATCAAAGGGCTGTCTGGGAGGATTTCTCATATGTTCTCCCTGCGAATTCCCCCTTCTGGGTCCAGACACTCCTCTGTTGCTAATCTTCTTATTCTTTGAGGATGGGCTTTCTTGCTCCACTTTTCGCTTTCTAGGGAACTGACTCACCCTGAAAGCGTCATCTTGCCTGATATATTTTTGGGCAATTTCCATGGCTTCCTCCAAACTACTGGGGAGTTCTCTGGACAGTTTCTTGAAGAAGTCTGTATGCGTGGTGCATTTTTGTAGTGCTTCCACAGCTCTAGCTTGATTGAGATTGGTTACCTTGAGAGCCTCGGCGTTGAATCTGGCTAAGAAGTCTCTTAGGGATCCCTCTTACCCCTGTTTTACTAGCTCTAAAGCTTGTTCATAAAGCTTTTAGCCAGCTGTTTAAAGCCCTTTATACTCCATTCTTTGAGGCCATCGTACCATTTAGTCGTCGCCCCATCCAGCGAACTTCTGAAGGCCCTGCAAAGTGCTTCGTCGTCACAGGTTTGGAGCTCTATCTCATGTTTGTAATTGAGAATATGAGCTCTCGGATCAACTGTCCCTGTGTATTTTGTCACATGTGGGACCTTGAACTTACTGGGCATTTTGTAATTGGCTATGATGTCTATGAAAGGCGACTTCAATTCCAATTTGAGGCATCTATCTGTCGCCTTCCTTCCTCCAGCCAATTCTTCTACATACTTTTTCAGCATATCTGTCATGTTTTCAGGTCGTACTCCCATGGCGTCGGGTTCTTCTCTTCGAGAAGACGAAGCTTGATGGGCTCTTTCTGGAAGCCTCCCAGTTCTAGCTTCCCTGCTCCTCTCTCTTCGCACCACTTCTTCGTTGGTTTTGGATTTCGCCGACTCCGTGGAGCTTTCTCTGCTTAAATTATCTCACCTCCTCCTGTCTTCTCTCCCTACTCTGGCCGTTGCCCCCATTTGATTACTCCTTCTGGCTATGGCCTCCGCCTCTGGCCTGGATCCCTCGACTCTTTGCTCTTCTTCTCCTATTCGTCCCTTGGGAGTGTGAAAGAGTCTAGTTGGTTCCATCGTTGGGCCCTCGTTGATAGGCCTTCTGGGAGTACTTTGGTTGGGTATCAATCTCAAGAGTGGAGCTAAGGCTCCCATTATAGCACTCTAAATTTCTGCGACCAGGTCTGATTGGGGAGTGCTTGGAGTTTGATGAGGAGTGGCCGAAGCAGGATTTGCTGAAGTTGTCGGAGCTCTTGGGTGAATAGTAGCGCTGGGTGGTGGAGTTTCTAAATGTTCATTTCTGAGTGGGTCAGATGATTGACCAGTCTCGAAATTCCTACTATTCATGTGATCTTCCATTGTTGACAAATCAAATTCAGGCGTATACAAGATCAGGAAAATATTTCTAAGAAATTTCCCACAGACGGCGCCAATTGATAAGTCTTAGACTTAATCACTTCTGATCTTAGGCCCGAATCCGAGTTGTAGGAACCTCCAAGGTGAAGAAACCGTGAGCTAAGAGGGCTAGGTATGTTCCTGGCAATAATCCTCCGACGCTCAAGTCAGTACAGGATCTTTATGCTTAATTTAGTATGCAGGAATCAGTGTGTAAAAACATACCTGAAAACTGAGCTGATGATCATTATATATAGTAGTTTAAGGACTACTTTCATAATGAACATTTATTTGTCAGTTATCAGAGTTATGGACAGTTAAGACGTTTGTAATGTCCTTGGAGTGAATGATCTATAAATGTGTAACGTTCATATAAGGAGTGACTCGAAAGTCCCTCTTCGAAGACACCCTTCGCGTCCGTCTTCGAGGACAACCTTCGAGGACGGCCTTCGAAGACAGCCTTCGGGGATGGTCATTTCCCTAAGCAAGTGGCATGAGTCTTCTATGCTTTTTGGACTGTCTCCTTCTAGCATGGGCTCATGTATATCTTTAGGTCTTTACTCATTTAGACCCATTTTATACTGACCCGTATCAATTATAATACAAACTTAATTCTCAAATTGCTATAAAACCCACATAATTAATTATTGTTTTTCCCGCTATCTAAAGGTTTACTTTGCAAAGCTTATGAGAGAGAATTTGGTCATTGTATAATTATACTGTTAAGTACAGAAATAGTCTTGGAGAAATTCAGAAGATATATAGGAATCACTCTTCAAGATTAGGTTTAGCAAGAAGACACTCAAAAACTAGCTCGTTATGTGTGTAGAGGAATGGTGAAGACAGATATTCTAAGTATTAAAATAAGATAAAGTAAAATATATATATAGATTGTATCAGACATTATAATATAACGTTAATTATATTAAATAATTGATTGATTAAATGAGTAAATTAAGTATTCTCTTGTAACCCTACGCAGACCTAAAATAGAACAAACACACGCTTGACGTAATTTTGTCCAGTTGGTGTGCATAGGGAGTTGACAATTTATTATTTTAGCTGCTAAAAGAATCTTTCCAAAGAATTACTATTTGTTTTTATTTATTAATTTCATGGATGAAGACAATCCAACCAAGCTGGCGTACCATATAACATGGTCAAAAAATATAATTATGATTTATTATTAAATATAGGTAGATAGATTGGGAATTTTATTTTATTTTATATAAAAAAAATTAATATGGGTGGACTCTGCATAAAGGAGAATCATGTCTGATAATTACTTTAATTAATCAACAATAATATCAATCATATATGCCTCAGAATGATTCTGCTTGTTTCTTTTCGTTGTCAAATTTTTTATTTATTTATTTTTTTAAAAAATTAATATATCAATATATGCAATTTTTCTTTCTTTATGGAGCTTTTATTTTCTACAGCTTTTGGATCGGCGGCTCTTTTTCTTTTTTATCTTTTTGGTATTGACTATTGGAAAATTACACACCAAATATGTTTGTAATTTCTGGCAAAAAAAAAGTTTGTGATTATAATTTTAAGATTTTCATTTTTTTTTGTGAATAAAAATTTTAAGATTTTACACAGAAATCAAAAGTAAATTTGTACATATATGTGATACACTATTAAAATAGTTATCCTATTTATTTTTTATTATTTTTTCCTTAACACAGCATAAAAAAATATTTCTTTTTACATGATACTTATTTTAAAATAATTTATTGTATGTGAAAGTTTTATTTTTCTTTACTTTGTAGAGATTGTTTTTTAGTTTTTAATTTAACGATATTTCAAAAGTTTGTAAAAATAATAATATATAGTCACAGTTGTTCAAAGTCAACAATATAAAAATTGAATATTTTACAGAATCTGTGAATTAGTAATATTTTATTAAGGTAGCTGATTTTATGTCATATTCTTTGTTATTGAATATTATAATTTATTATTTCAAAAAAAGAATATTATTTTTTTATATAGAAAAGTAGGCATTTTCATTCAATCAAATCTTTATGAAGTACATCAATAGCAAATTCAGGAACTTTGTCATTCCATTCGTTCAAACTATGAATCATAGTTGCCGCTTTTGCTAAACAATGAGTTACATTATTAGCATCTCTATTGACAAGACTAACACTCATATTGCTAGTTAATGCAACTTGAATATCTTTGAAGAGTTGACTTGAGCTAAACCCACTATAGATGAAGAAACTCCTTGTACCAATTGAAGACAATCCGATTCTATTTGTAATAAGCCATTGTATTTTGATTGAATCCAAGAAATAAGCAAACTTAGGAGCCAGAGTCTCCATAATTAGAGGGGAGTCATAAAACGGAAGAGGAGACATTAAAGAGAATAAAACTATACCTTTGCTATTGCGAACCACCGCCCCCAACCCACCAGTTTTGCGAGTGAAATTTAAACTAGCATTGATGTTCAATTTTAAAATTCTCACACCTGGTTTCCTCCATTTATGGACTGTTGCACAAAAATGCCTTCTCCCATCTGTGATAGCAGTCTCCAAGCTCTCGGCAGCCCTCCAAAACTTAGCTATACCACACAAAGCTTTGTGAATAGTAGCGTAAGCAAAGACACACACTTGATCCCATACCAATTAGTTCCTAGCTCATTATAGATGCTTCAGAATTGCAGCAAACAAAGCCATATCATCCCTGCTAAGAACTTCTAACATATGTACTATCCAATCCCAAACCAGACTTGTAATCTCAAAAATTCGAGTGCCAAATGGAACTAAATTCCAGCAGCTCGTTGCGAATGGACAAAAGACCATTAGGTGAAGCCCAGTTTCTGCTTCAGCATCACAAAAAGGACATAGATGAGAAATATTAACCCGCTTGCTGAGCAAATTAACTCTTATCGCCAATACCCCATGGAGAATTCGCCATATCAACAACTTCGCTCGTTCAGGTGCTTGCAACTGTTACAACCTCTTCCAAAAAGAATCAATGTGGTAATTTACTCCCGCTTCTAAATTGCTATTTTTTGTCAACCAATACCCCGGACGCACCGAATACTGACCGCTTGAATTATAATACCAGCTCACCTCATTGTCTTTAACATTAGCTGCTAAAGGAATCAAATTTATCATCTCCACATCTCTAACATTAAACGTTTCATTTAGCAAAGACTGATTCCATTGCCCATTCTGAATCAAATAAGACACTAGAGTAATTGTGGAATTTAACGGCTTTGGAGTTGTTGGCCTAAACGTTGAAGGTGACGACAGCCACTGATCTTCCTAAACTCGAATATTGTTACCGTTTCCAACTGACCAGAGGACACCTTTGAGTAGCAACGAAATTGAGTTTACCAAACTTTCCAACAATAACTTGCATTACGAGCTACCTTCGCCTGAAGAATGCTAGAATTTAAAAAATATTTTACTTTAAAAACTCTAGCCGTTAGCGATGAATTGTTAACAAGCATTTGACAACATTATTTAGCCAGCATTGCAATATTAAAGTCAGTTATGCTTTGAAAACCAAGTCTACCTTTATTTTTTGGTTCACACAATCAATCCCAAGACATCCAATGCACTGTTTTACGATCACCACCTGAGCTTCCCCATCAAAATGAGTTCATCATTTTTTGGAGTTCATCAGCTATGGAAAGCGGAATTTGACAGATACTCATTGTGTAGGCATGTAAAGCTTGCATTACCGATTTAATCATAACTCCTCGACCTACCATAGATAAAGTACGATTAGTCCGGCTTGATTTTTTTTCCGAAACCTGTCTCACAATGGTGCAAATAAAGACTTGTTTAATTGTCTCACAACCGATGAGAGGCCTAGATAATTTCCATTAAAAACGGAATCACCAATGCCTAGCGCTGAGGTATATAATTTTCCATTATTTAATTAAATTTATGTTTATTTTAAAAAATATAATATTTATCAAAATTATAGCAATTTTATTTAATTAAACAAATTATTCTTTCATTAACTCATAAAAATCCTATCACAATTCTTCACGTTCCATACTAATATAATTTCGACAATTAAATAAAATTTTATTACCAAAAATAACGTAACCCAATACCAAAAAAAAAAAAAAGAAAAACATAAACAAATAACGTAACCCTTCTTTTTAACTTAATTTAGAATTATAGATCTCATCTTAGTGAAGTGTTATTAATATATAATATTAATTAGAGATTTTACTTGTTCAAAATGACTCTACATAAAGTCATCCGAAAATGTTTATCTTGATTATGTATATAAAAGAAATATATTAAATCATACACAAAATTTCGTACAACTACATATACATTAATAATGAAACTAATCTCTCAATCTGATTCTCTTATTCATTGATTGAAATTTTTTTCAAGGTACAACATAAAAAATAATAATTAATTGAAAACCTCTTTTAAAAGTTCCAAATTACCACTAAACAATTTCTGGTTTAGATTTTTATTTTTGGGTAATTATGTTTAACTTGGATTGATATTCAAACTACATCTGAAATGAAAAATAAACTTAATAATGGCATTGTTTTGATTCTACTAAAATTCTAGTAATTAAAAATGAAAATAAAATATTAGAAATGAGAATAAAACAAAAATGCCAAAGTGGGGAGATCGATGAATTGTTGGCAAAAGAATCGCCGCGAACATAGCTTACTCTATACATGTTGTTGGAGATCTGGTTGGATTCTCACACTCCTATAGCCACTTAGCTCTCTTTTACGCCTATCATCTCACGGTAAATTTAAATATTATTGCTTGCAAGAATCCAAACTAACCACTAGCATATTTTTCATATAAATATATTATATGATGCATATACATACATTTTATTTATTTTTCATATAACTATATTATATGATGCATATGCATACACTTTATTTATTTTTTTCTCAGAAGTATATTCATACATAAAATTTTGTTTATTTCTAGTATTAATGGCATTTATAAATGTCGTTAGATGCTGGCACAGTAGGAGCAATTACTTGGTAGTAATAAGGGTTTTAAATATGTAGAGTTGGCATATATCAACTCAATTGATTACAGTAAAAGCCCATTGGGCCTGGCTCCATTATTATTTCAACGGCTTTGCGTTCTATTGGGTGCTCTCTTTTTCGTTTTTACTTTTCACCCTCCAACGGTTACTCACATGGCCGGTGGGACCTTCATTTCAATGACAAGTCACTCTCGATTAGGTTCAAAAATATAAGCTAGTTGCATATAGTTTTTTTTTTCTTTTTTTTCAATTTTACCGTTCATTATTTTCTTTAAAAAAAAACGAGAATTTATAGCCTTGCAACTTCTATCATTGATTTCAAAGTATTAGTTTTTTTTCTTATTATTTTTTAAAAAGATAAAACAAAATTTTAGATTAAAAAAATTAAGTAATAAATTTTAAGTGTTGAATAAAATAAAAATATATTTTGAATTGTAAATATACTTAAAAATCTAATTAAATAATTATATTTATTATAAATTTTAAGTTAAATTTTAATGATAAACAATAATTTACTTAATTAAAATCTTTAAATTATTTTTATCAAAAAAATTTAAAATAATTTAGTGATAAAAATTTAATTGTAAGTAAAAAATAGTACTAACTCCGTCCCAAAAAAATAAACCTCATTTACCTTTTTCATATAAATTAAGAAATTATAGTTTCTATAGTTATAATTAATTTTATATATAATAATCTTTTTTACTTTTATTGTTAATGATCAATAAAAATTTAGAGTCAAATTATAAGAATTAATTAAGAATATTTTTGTAAATGTATTAATTAATTATTCAGTAAAAATTAAAAGTGGACTATAATTTAAAACATAAAAAGTAATTAAATCGATATATCTTTTTAAAATGGAGAGAGTAAATTATTTTATGTTGAGTTATGAAATAGCACATTATTTAGCAATTATCATGTGAGATTTAACAAAAAGTGCTTTTTGGACTTGTTAAATCACACACGTCAATTTCTAAAGCACATCTAGTTATTTATTTTTATTACAAGTGTATCATTTTCTTCTCACATCTTTCTTTTTCTCATACTTTCACCATCCTTATTCGCAAATGAGTTTTACTCTTATACGGTCTACATCAGTATGGTTCGACATCAATTAAGGGTTTAAGATCCTACATCAAGTTGGTTCGATATCAACTAAGAGTTCAAGAATTAGACCGAGTCTATTAGTCACTCCTCGAACCCTCCGAATCTTCAGAGATCTAATCCATTAGCCTTCAAGGTTTGCCTGCCTGATAGAGACAGATTAACTACATCAATTAGTGGCCCTCCGATCATATCAAGGTCTCATCATGGTACTTACAGACTACCGAAAGCAAACACATGTCCTACCCACTAAGGGTCAGACAGACATGTATTCCAGCTACAGGGTCTCAGCCTTATATATACTCCTTAAATAGCCACACTCATGTATGACTTAACACACACACAAGGGGCACAATTCCATTTTCTGAGAGCTTTCTCACAATTCCTCTAGAGTAATTGACTTGACCGCCGGAGAGTTTACACAGGACATGTGTCTGGCCACCCCTGACCAATTTCTCTGTCTTTGCAAGTTCATTCAACCTAACAAGAGGACTTCCATTCAAATTACGTGAAAAAGCACATCACGCATCATTTAGTGCCGTATGTGGGAAACACAAAGTTTTCTCATCATCATCTTTCAAGATCTATAATAATAACTCTCAAAATGGAATTTACCCACGATGAAACCCACAATGTGGAAGACAACCCTCCATCTGCTAACACAATGCAAACAACAAACACCCCTGTAAAAACCCAGGTCCCAGTAACGGCTTGGACCTACTTAGTCGCGTCCCTACAAACTCTTCAAGGCCTTATGGGGCAATTTCAAGTGCCTACCTTCTCAACTCCAGCCCCACAGCCTACTTTACCCCTTGCAACCCCAAATCTGGTGGCTACTTTACAAAACCTAGTCACTAACCTTGTCCCTTTACTCCCACAACTCCAACCAACTCCAGCATCTGATCCACTAGCCCAGGTTGGCAATGACCTGCCTACAGTGAACAGAAGGTTAAATTTCAACACGGAGAGCACCACCATCTAGGCCCACAAAAGGGAGAGGTGGAATCAGATCAGTGCTAGCTAGAGAAGAAAGAGTGGGAGAAGGGAGCAGAAGGCATAGGAAAGACGATAGAGAGGGAACATGGGATAGGTTTATAGCCAGTGAAGCCAAGAGAAGTAGGGGAAAAGAGGACCGCAGAAGTCAATCCCATAGGAGTTCAGAGCATAGGCAAAGACATTCTCACAGATGTGAGAATCGAAGAGGGGCAAATGATCAAGAGGCCTTAAGCCACCAGGGTTCGAGAGTCGTGTTGATAGAATAAGTGAGGAGATATGTGGAAGAAATGGCAGGAACTAAGCCTGACCACAGGAGAAACTTCACTCTCAACCTGAAATCCCCATTCAGCATAAGGATCGATGAGTTTTAGATGCCAAAAAAGTTCAAGTAGCCCCAGATGGCAAAATATGATGGCAGCCAGGATCTAAAGGCATATGTCCTAGAGTACAAACACTTGGTGGAGTTGCAAACCACCAAAGAAGAGGCATTGTGCAGAGCCTTTCGAAGCACGTTAGAAGGGGTAGTAATGAAGTGGTACGACAGCCTCTCACATGGAAGCATAGACTCATTCTGGAGTCTAGTAAACCTATTCATAAAAAGGTTCTCCTCCAACATCCTGATACCTATACCGACCCAAGCCTTGGAGCAGATAGAGTAAGGTTTAGACAAACCATTAAGGGATTTCGTAGCCTGGTTCAATAGGGAGA
The DNA here is from genome assembly GCA_948294925.1 of Codiaeum variegatum. Classification (NCBI taxonomy): domain Eukaryota; kingdom Viridiplantae; phylum Streptophyta; class Magnoliopsida; order Malpighiales; family Euphorbiaceae; genus Codiaeum; species Codiaeum variegatum. The sequence continues at coordinate 9,244 of CAOJBK013270676.1, forward strand.
CACTAAAGGTGGCAGACATAGACGAGCCATGAGCAGTCGAAGCCCTGCAGATGTGCACAACTCACTAAGAATACTTCAAGGCTCTAGTCCAAAGCTCCCCAAAGACATTGAACGAGGTTATCGCTATCACGAAAGAATACATCAAGAAGAATGATGCTTTTAGAGAAAGCAAGTTCTATAAGAAGAAAAAGCCAGAAGAGGGAGGTTTTCCCTAGAAGAGAGGGAAGGAAGACACCACTCCAAAGGTGGGAGGATCATCGAGCAGGAAAAATCCCCAACCAAGACAGATCAAACCACCAAGGAGGGAGAGGTTTGATCCCTCCAAATTCAAACCTTTAAATGCCAAACCAAAGGTGGTTTTCACAGCCTTTTAAGACAAGCATATCTGGAAGACACTAATGTTGATCATGAAGGATCCGGAGAAGAGGGACAAGTCTTAATGGTATAAATTCCACAACACCCATGGGTACACTACTAACAACTATCGTTCACTCTTGGAAGAGATAGAAAGGCTGATCCAACAAGGATACCCCAAAAACTACATCAAGAGAGTTGACCAAGCTGGACCATCAAACCCAATATAGGTCATACCTATAGAAGATGGAGTTGCAAGAGATATCCTTTGACTCATAGAAGGGCCAGAAGAAATCCCCCTCGACAGAAACAAGAAGGGATTGCCATTAGAATTTGTCTTCTACAACGGTTCAAGGTAGTTAGTAGAGGGCTCACTAGCATAGCCACCAGAAAGGTAGAAACCAAAGGTGAAATATAGCCTACAGGTATAAAGTAGCGAACTGCTTGATGATGAGGAGCCTAAAAGCAGCAAGAAAGAGAGAGTAGGGGAAAGCTGGCACCAGATAGGGAAGGCCCATTCAAAGTTGAGCAAGCCACCAGCCTAGCAACACAAGTGGCAAACCATGGAAGACATGGAGATACCTCACACATTGATTGTGCATCTTGAATTATACGACTTAATTGGAAATAAAAAACACTCATTCAGTTGTCAATACCTTAAAGCTTAAAGTAGTAAAGCCTAAATTGGCTGGAAAAAGACCCTATAAGGGGGGCCAACTTAACTAGCAAAAGACCCTCCAATGGAGGCACTAAGCCCAACTTGACTGGTGAAAGACCCTCCAAGGGGGGCACTAAGACCTCTAGAGATGAGGAACTATGCCCAGCTTGATTGGCAAAAAACCCTCCAAGGGGGCCACCAAGACCTCTATGAGATGAGGCACCAAGCCTAATTTGACTGGTGAAAGACCCTCCAAAGGAGGGAACTAAGCCCAGCTTAACTGATGAAAGGCCATCTAAGGGGGGGCACCAAGACCTCTATGAGATGAGGCACTAAGCCCAACTTGACTGGCGAAAGAATCTCCAATGGGGGTACCAAGCCCAGTTTGACTAGCAAAACACCGTCCAAGAGGGGCATGGCATAATGAGGACATCAAGATTACAAGGAGCCAAAAATGACAAGGAGCCAAGGAAGACACCAAACTCTAAGGAGCTAAGGGAGACCAGACTCTGAGGAGCTAAGGAAGACACTAAACTCTAAAGAGCTAAGGGAGACCAGACTCTAAAGAGCCAAGGGAGACACTAGACTCTAAAGAGCCAAGGGCGACATCAAGACTTCAAGAAGCTAAGGAGGACACTAAACCCAGCTTGACTGGCGAAAAACCCTCTAAAGGGGGCACCTAAGTCTAGCCTTGACTGGTAAAAGACCCTTCAATGGGCACTTAAGCCCAACTGACTGGCAAAAGATCCTCCAAGGGAGGCACCTATCAATCCATCATTTATTTCTTTTCATATTCTTTTTTACTTCTTTTTGGATGATAGACAAATATCTCCAAAATGGAGCATAAATATGTGGTGCCTTATACATATAATTTTATTCACCAAAAAGTACAAGGCTTGAGAAATTAGCATAAAAAATGCAATTGAATATTTTAAAAACACATTTGGAAAATAAAAGAAAGTGACTCACAATTCATACCTATTAATCATGAATTCTCAAGATCATCAAAATTAGAACTATAAACTGAATTGCCCACATGGAACAGTGAAATTTCATAGTCTAATGTGGGGGAGAGAAAGAGAGAGAGAGAGAGGAAAGAGAATGAATTTACTAGTTAGAGAGAGACACTTGAGAGGTGACATATATCGGTAAATTGGATTTGTTGAATGCTTTAGGGTAAATAATGATATTCAATTTATTTCTTCAAAATCAACTTGAAAATGTCCCAATAATTAAATTTTGCATTATTTTACTATATTAAGACTCCCATCTTTATTGGCTTTTTAGGAAATTATTGAATTTTCTATAGATAATCTAAATCAAAATATGAGTTTTGCTTTTAATTCTCTCTATATATAAACTTAGAGAAGGTCATCACTTTGATGGAGATTGTAGGTGAACGACCAATAGATGATGAATTGTTTTTATTTAACTATTGGATTCCACATTTTAAGAAAGTAGGAGAGAAGAAGTTAAAATATGAATTTTTTAACGATTTCTTTTCTCCTTCTTATAGTGGATCTGTATAAGAGGGGTGTATTTGTTTTATAATTTACATTTTTGTGTTTATTTAAGAGAAGAAAAACAATAAGGGCTTATATATATGTTCTTAAGATAAAAGGTTAGGAGTTAAAATGTCCCTTTAGCCCATTTAGAAGTTGAGATTGTGATTTATGAATTTGAATAATTTGATACATGATTTAAACTTTTTGGATATGATTTATGAATTTGATAACTTTGATATGGACACAAAACTAGAATGAAAGGGAAAAAAAAAAAGTTTCAAAGAATTATTTTGAGGGATTCCGACCTCATTTTTAAGCGATTTTGGTATTATCGTACTCCTTATTTTATAACCTTTCATAAAAATAATTTTTTACGAATTATAGAGAGTGTTCTAAAATACCACATTTTCAAATTTACTAATTTTTTAATGTAATAATCGATGTAATTTTCTATCAAAACGTTGCAAAATTTTTTTTTTTTAAATTAAATTTGTGTTTGTTATTCTATTACAATTCTATTAATATTGATTTTATCAAAAACCGATGCCGGCGAATAATTGAGGAATAATCGATAATTAGTCAATTATTATCACGTTTTAATCAATTATTAATGATTTTTTATAGTATAATTATTTGAATATTTATTAGATTAATTAATTAAATTATTAGAATTTTTAATTTAGAATTATATTTTTTTAACCTCAAAAGGGGTTAATTACGTAATGATTTTTAGTAAATTCGTTAGTAGGTCGATAGAAACGACGAATTTTGACAATTTGGATTAGAAAGACCAGTTAAGCAATTAGGGTTTAAGGTGAGTTTATATGTTATGTTAATGCAAAAAGATGACCAAATTTACAAATTGATATTGTTTTGGCAACCTAACTAAAAGTCTTGTTATCTAACATTTATACGCATATTAATCTTATTACTATATTTCTTTAATCTCAATAAGATTATATGAGTCTGTAATGTTGAAATAATAATTACGATTATTTAACCAGTGTCATATTTCATTGTGTTGGACCACTGAAATATTAATTTGAACCTAAATTGTTATTTAAGCTATCTGAGCTATTAAATTATTGATTTGTTATTGCAAATATGTATATAACAGAACACTCGTACTAATGGGTATTTATACCATTAGGCTTGTGCACAAGTAACTGAATTAATACGATCAGATTTATCAGTATCCTACCTAGAGAGAACTATGTACTCTGGCGTATGCTCGACCACATATATGTTATCAAGGTGACTTGATTCCCTCGTCTATTTTACGGCACTTTTGTGACCATTCTGTTACTACACTATATGGATGACGTTTGTATCCCACCCGTAGTGACGTTCTATTATATGTTTGAGTCATGTTCATAAGAGATATTTGATTATGTTCTAGCTGACATTGCTTATTTACAGTCATATATTTTATTGTCATATAATATTAATGTCATATGATATTGATATCATATCCACTGGATTGACATATGCATAAACTCACTGAGATGAAAGTTTACATCTATAATTTCTATAATTTCAAGAGCTAGGCTAGGTGAGGTCCGGCCTAGAGACACTTGAGCTTCTTGGCTTCATATTTCCCCATCAAAAGCATGTAAGTATTAAATACAATACCTGATGTATATATTTGTTCAGCATGATCTAGAATGATCGGTAGTATCAAAGAATATAAAATTTGACTTGTATTTATATATGATATGTTTTATGATGTGATGTTGTATGATGTTTTGGGGACTCAAGAGAGATCATATGTGTTGACATTACCTTGAAAATAACTTTAGAAGTGCTATCTTCCATTTTAGTTTCAGGGAGTTAGTCCTAGTTTTAGGAGAAATTCCGTCAAATTTTTTGTAAAAATCTAGTAATTTCTAGTATGTGCAATGTCAATGTGATAATTAATATCTTAGTTCTAATTAAGACTTAGAATTAGAGTTCTATAAGTGTTTGGTGGCCTTAATCATATCCATATTTTAGGATCGTCATATCTTCAGTTGGAGAATGTGACAAGTTAATATATTGGATTACTTATTTTTTATTTTATTTAGCATAAACATCTTAATCTATAGCTTTGAGTATCTTATTCTTATAATCCTATATTTGGTAGGACACATTAATATGTGGAATAAGAAAATGATGTTATTTTAAGAAATAATTGGTGAAACTAGTAATCATATTGGATAGTGATTACTAAAAACATGGATAAAGCTCGGTATTAGTTAACAGAGTTTTCTTAAGTTACTTTATTTTAAAATAAAATAATTTTACTTTGTTAAAAAAAAGTATAGTTTTTACGAAAAAATCAAATCTTCATTTATATTTTTTCTCAATTCAAGTAATTTTTTAGTAATTATTTTTTAAGTACACAAAAAAATTAGTTATATAAATATATACTTGTTTTAATGTAAAATAATGATTTTAGAAAAATAAAAATTAATTTTATAATTGTAAAATATAATTATTTTATAGAAAAATCAAAATTTTATCATATTTCTTTATAAATTAAACTATTTTTAATAAAATTTTCAAGTGTTTAAATGTATAATAATATTTTTATCATTTTAATATTTTTTATTTAAATATTTTTTTATACTTGAAATTTTTTTACACATATAAGAAGATTTATGAAAAAATAATTTAATTTATAAAAAAAATACTACTACAATTCAACTCAACTCAATAAAACTTTAATTTCAAGTTAAATAGAGTCGTAAAAATATCGGTTTTCATAAAAACATAAATTTACTTTATTTTAAAATAAAATAATAGTAAAAAACACCATTAATTAACACGTATCTAATGGGATTAGTAAGATAGAATTATTAAGCCAACTTCAATAATGCATTAAGAGTTAGGCTTGTAAAATATCAATTATGATATTGGGAGAGTAAAGGGCATTAGTAACTCAAGCACTATGAAATTGTCTTGCAATTTTCTATCAGCATTTAGTGCTTTAATTTTTCCATTTCGATAAAATTTTCAATCAACAAAACAACCTTCTTTTAGTATGCTTCGAGATAAACTTTCATAATTCTACCTTTGAGACTGGACTTTTTTTTTCTCAACTACTTGATTGGACTCTCTTACCTGAAAACATGATTTTAATATACCTATAAAATCAAAGATCCATATTTTGAAATTTATTTGTAAACTATGAATACACTGAAATTTTAAACACCCGTGAGAAATTGAATATAAAACTCTCTAGAGAGTTTTGATAACCCTAATCTTCTTTGGAGCTCAAGTGACCTCCAATGGCCCTTATTGCCACGGCCACCGTAAAAGTCTCCTTTTAATGGCTTCTTTTGTTCTTTTGGTCGTTTTACGATTTGTACAATAAATAATTACTTTTCTGTTCAGCTTCTTGTTTTTTACCAAAATTTTTGTTCATCAGTTCAATTAACCAGTTATTTGCTTAAGTTTTGTAGCATCAAGAATGCCTTACCAAAGTCTGGTTTGTCCCGGAATTGTTACGTTGGCGAGGAGCTCGAAATCCAATCGACGGATATGAGTTTAAGAATAGAGTGGAATTGACTAGTTTTGTTGAAAACTCAGTGGTGATAAGAAATTTTCATGGCTATTTCTCGGAGCTGTAGCTCTGTATTGATGGTGGCTTCTCTGAATGGATGGATTCATTGATCAATTTTGGTGACCACTATTATTGTTCTGTGTATGACAAGAAGCAGATAATGGCTATGGTCCATGAGTTACAAACTCGGAGAAGTTGAGAAGGCCAGCTGCTCTTGGGGTTGAGATTCCTCTCCTATCTTCATCATCTTCGGCCGCTCATGCCATGGTGATAGCAATTCCTTTTAGGACAGCTTAGGGTTTGTAAGATGATTGGCCAGAGGGCCAATGATTCTACAGATTGAGTCTGTTGTAAGTTCATTGTTGTAAACACGTTGAAAGGGTTAGTTATTCCAAAGAGACATTGTATTCTCTGTTGTATTGTACGAGAGCTTTATGCCTTCGTTTGATTAAATCTAGTTATTTTACTTGGTAGAGAAGCAACAAGCTTTTGTGGCTTCCCTATGGGAGCGGGTTCGACCTGTCTTCCCCACCCCCTTAACAAAAAAAATATATATAAACACCCAATCCTCTTTTTTTCCACTTCTTTTTAAAAAGAAAAAATATTTTGAACCCTGCGAATAGTCAGTAGGATGTTAAGATCTCGCTGCACAAGAAAACATGCCTTTAGTTCCTAGCCTTGGGCTACTTGTTCCTACGATTGCTAATATGACAAATATATGCCCTTACAATAAAATAGGCATTTATCACCACACACAAAACCCTTACAAAGCCAAGGACTAATTATTACTTGCCATATCAGTTGACAACTTTCCAGCAATCAATTCAAGGGTTATCCGTTTGTTCATCTAATCTGATTATGGTATTTTACAACCTATCCAAAAGGGAGAAGGGGGTAAAAGGGAAAAGAGGGGTGGGAAAAAAAAAAAGACTTTTAGCGCCTAATATTTGGGCCTTTATATACCCCCCTTTGCACCACAAAGTTTTCTGGAGGGTGAGTTTCTTCTAACCATGCCACTTCTGAGGGTTCTATGCCACACAATTCAGCAGCTCCTTCTGCCAAAGGAGGAAAAACAAATAGAGACAGACAAAAATCATTTCTTTCATTTCTAATACGGAGAGAAATTCAGAAACGGTGATCACCATTGGGAATTAAGGGGAAGAGTAATAAGAGAGAGAGAGAGAATATTGATACCTGGTAGAACTCTTCCAGGGACCCTTCTGAAATAAGAGCAGTGTCGCCCATCTTCTGAAGAATATGGAGGTGAAAGAACATCAAAGAGAGCACAGGGTGTTAAAGCTTTGAAACAATGTATGTTGCCGCCACTACTGGGGTAAAGAATTGTCGTGCCACATGGAGCAGTCATTTCACAATCTCTTACAAGTTTTGCAGGTCTACCTGTCAATTTCCACAAAACAAACTCATTCTTTGAGCAAGGGAAAAATTTAGAGAAAAAAGTAGCATACAAGTGTTAAAAACTGGTTTATCAATGTCAAGAAAATTCTGAGACACCTCCGCTATAAGATGTGTAAATTGTAAACATAGATAGAGAGCTCAGAACAACATTAACTTTTACTGGTTAGATGGAAGCCACTTAATCCATAACATCATCTTATTTATTAGATCAGCTTTCTATACAAGAAATACAACTAAGAGGGAGACAGATAAGGAAAGAAGACTAAAGAGTATCAAGTGGATAATTGAACTCTAGATTGTTGCCAGTCTGCATTCTGTTTACGGGCAGGTAAGCTCATTTCGTCAACTATCATGACATGAGCAGGTGATCAAACTACTGATCCTTCAACTTCAAGGCTTCAGCCTAACTCTTGACCATCCATAGAAATTTAACAGCTGTTTACCATACTAGAACAGCACAAGCAACTTCTCTACATGGACAATATATATAACCCAGAAAACTGTAAAATTTCTGTCCTAAACTCAAATGATGACGCAGCTATCACAGCTATCAGAATTGTTAACCTGACTGAAATCTCTATTGAACCAATCATAGCAAGTCTACAAACCAATCATAGCAAGTCTACAATTTTATACAATCTCATACAAAATACTAATTGTCATCCAAATGAATGTGCACCATGTAATGATTTACTACCTTCAAAATAACTAAAAGAAAATGCTGATTTAGTAGCACTTCCTGACTTCTGTAGGTGTCTAGACTTGAGAATGCAGTTCATGCTTAAAGCATCTTCAATTCAATCTCTATTCAAGTTAAACTCTTTATTATAAAGGGTTTGAAAAAAAAAATAAGACTACAACCAACTCTTTAAATATACAGCAGAGAGTGAGTATATGTCTCCACATGTATAGTACCAAAATTCACTCTTAATTCAAACCATAACTAATATAATTCCATTTTTCATACATATCAATAGTTACTATCCTATTTTCTATTAGATTTTTTTTTGAATTTTTTTTCCCTGTCTTCCCATAATTGAAGTTAAATGTTTTTATGAGATAAAGTAAAATAAATAGTAAACTATAAAAAGTGCATTGGAGTTATATAAACTTGTTTGCTCTTTATGTTAAAAAATTCCTTAACGTGCTCTTTGTTATCCAAAATGAGTTCTTTATTTCACAGAGCACCAGTGAAGATGCTCTTACCACAATCAATTGAGACCAATTTATAGTACATGGCCTCAGCCTAGACTGGTAAGGGCAGATGAAACAATAAATAAGCCTCAGCCTAGACTGGTAAGGGCAGATGAAACAATAAATAAAGATGAAAATTAGTGTAGTTGCATTAAGGGATGACAATGAATATATTTGCAAATAAGTTAAAAATAGTA
>CAOJBK013271117.1:0-11174 GCA_948294925.1 Codiaeum variegatum
GAAGGCACCCTTTTCTAAACATTGTTTTAGGAGATAAATCCCCTTAAATTGGTGAATTCCCTTAGTTGGATTTGAAGGGTTTACGGGCCGAGATTGTATTAACTACGCCATCTTTCTGAGTACTATTTGTTTTCTTAAATCGGGAGGATGAGGTCTAAGTTTCATCCTTGATGAGGCCCAAGTCAACCCATCTTCTAAGCAATTACCAACATTCACAAGTTCTTTGAAATCGGGCAAGTACTATTTTATCAACTTGTCTAGGTATTCAGGTAGAAAATTCTTCACAATGATGTCAATCTATTCCAAGTCGGTTGGTCTTTTAACCATTTGGGAGGCTTTCTTCCTCCACTTAGTGATAAAAGCATAAATGTGTCTCTTGGAAATTGCTTTGTTGACTCAAGATCTCTTTTCTTAACATCAATATCTTGATTATAAGAATATTATTTTACAAATTCAGTAGAAATTGACACCCAAGTTAGTTTCTTAGAGTCATCTAGTTGAATGAACCAATTCAAAGCCACACCAGTAAGCGACTATTGGAAAATCTGAGCAAGGAGCTCGCCTTCCACACCCAATGGGCGTAAAGTACCATCATAAATTCTCATATGAGTGTTAGGGCAGGTGGTGCCATCAAACTTCTCATAATTTGGCATATGAAAATTAGGCAAGAGCCTGGCATTTGGGAAGGGACTCAGTGCCTTCATATCAAGGACATTCTCCTTCTTTTTCAAAGCCTTAAGGGTCTTCTCCATTTCCTCATACTTTTCAGCCATATTCTTGAGGAGTGGATGATCCTCAACCTCTTTTAGGAAAGGATTCATAGTAGGGGTAGCTAGGGTGTTGTTTCCATGACCAGTAGATGGATTTAGGATAATAACTTTATCATTTAAAGCTTCCTTACTAGAGTTGGAAGAGGTAGAAGCATGATTAGTGGTCTAAATCCCAACTTGAGTCAGTATGGCTTGGAACTTACCTATAATGGTCTATTCTTGGGCTTGTATCATTGCAAAGAGGGTTTCTTGTTGAGTTTTTATAACTTCCTCTTGCTTTTTAAGAATTTTAGCTAACATTCCTGCAATGTCAGTAGGTGGAGCAGCAACAGTAGCATTGGGTGCAGTGGCATCAACAATAATGGTGGCAGGAGGTGGGATGTCTCCGGATGACATGGTGACATTTGGCCAAGAGAAAAGGTAGGGTATTAGCTTTTAAAAAAGATAATACCATTAGTAGATAGGTTGGTATAAAAAGGGTATGTGTTTTATAGAATTTGGTTTGGAATAATTCACTTTGTCTTTCAGTTTTTTGGATGTCGTGATGTATGCATACATGTATGCATTAATAAAAAATGTTTCATGATGATAGGTAATAATTAGAGTCTTTAGGGAACATGGGCCCTAGGGTCAACACTAATTATTACATGAGAGATTGTTGGTTTAAAGGTTCCTCAATGATTAGAGGTGCAATATACCTACTCACATGTGAACCAAGGAGGTTCGCGTGGGTTTAGCAATATGTGCATCCTCATTATCCCAACTGAAAGGATCGGAGAGTACACCTAGGAGTTGGATGGTTTGAATATTGGCAAAACAGTCCTAAGGAAGAAAGCTCATTCGATATTACTCTCTATCCACATTTTCCTAGAATAAATGATCATGTGAACTGATACATGAAAACCTACTTTCACACAATCTTAAGCTAAAAGATTGCTTTATTAGAAAATAATCCACTCAATTTTTTGTGTTATCTTTCCAAACGTCCCCACTAGAGTCACCAGTTATGAGGCCTTGTTCAGAGCCTGCGGGATTTTCCTGTGCACCTTCGAGTTTATGGCTCGAGAAAACCAACCACGAGGGGTCAAATTGCACATGGTATCACAGTTTTGGACAAGTCTCACATTTGTGTATCCACATGTGTTCGTTGACGTGTACATAATGTGTAGAGTGTTCAGAGTGGCCAACTAATCTTTAAGAAAATTAATTTTTTATGGTGATTAAGAAACCAGTTTTATTAACTCCATATTTAGAAAGTTTTATTATTTGTCCAATTCCTAAAAAGGTATGGCCCTCAAACCAAAGTTGAGTTTGGGGATTCATGATCTGATAAAAATAATTTTTAGAAAAAAAATAGTTTTTCAGTTTTAATAAACAACTTTTGGCTTAAGAAAGCATGATTTTGGTTAGAATCTAGTTTTTGTGTATGCATGACATATTACGTGGTGCATGAACAGATCATCATAGAAAGTTATGATGCATGAGCAGGATAAAAATATGCATGGAAAATCATAAAGTGATAAAAATAGGAAATAAATCAGGGGTCCTTTCTTTAGCCCACTCCAGATCCTAAGGAAGGAATACATCCCCAAAGAAAGTAGTAAAATTATATTACGTCATAAAAAAACAAATAATTAGGAGATCCTCTCTCCAGTCCTCAGATCTGGGAGAGGCATATATTCTCCAACACAAATCCACACTTGAAATAATTGCAAATACAACAAATCGAACAAATAATGACAATGAACAAACTAATAACAGATATAACAAAAGTGAATAATAAAGAAAACAAATGAAAATTAGTTTTGGAATTGAAGTCATTAGAAGGCTTGCCGGCATATCCCAATTAATGAGAATCAAACCCCCACGACGTTCTCTCTTCTCGTGAGTGGTGGGGGTTGTTTTAATAACAAAGTGGGTGGTTTGGTTGTGTGTTCAGAAGCTAACAAATTTTAGTTATTCAAATTATTAACTGAATAGGCTATTAATCATTTTAGTTTTGATTAATAAAAAATGATTTTGAAGTGATAAAATTGCCTAAGTTCATTTTAGGGCTTAATACAATTCATTTAAGAAAAGTGTAATTTGGATAAAGACATGCCTTAATTTAGAGTTAAAGGGCTTAATTAATTTAGAAATAATAAGAAAATGGAAAAGGGAATACTAAACCCAATTCACCTTTTTGTTTGCGAGGCTTTGGAATCGGCTTTGTGTTTGGAGAGGACTGGTTGACGTCTGCCTAAGCTGGAGTGGTGAGAATTAGACAGATGGAATGATTGTGAGACGCGTGTTTCTTGTGAATTTTGGATTTTCTGGTAATTTTAGTTCGATTTAGAGTGAATTTTAGTGTCTAGAATGTGTTTAGGAGTGTTTAGAGAGCAGAAGGGTTGAATAGAATCGATAAAAGTTGGAATGGAACAGCTAAAAAATTCGAACCCGACACAGTTTTGAAAAACTAAATTTATAGAAAATCGAGCCAGAAACCCTAGGAATCAAAATGCATGTGTTTTGGCTAAACATATGTGTTTGGCAACAAATGCATACGTTTGGCTTGAATGCGTGTGTTTTGGGCCTGGTTGTCTAGGCTCGATTTTCTGGGTTCGGTTCGATCTGATTCAATTCAATTTTTTGAGTTTTTTTAGTCCGTTTAAAGTCTGATTTGAGCCTAATTTGAACCATTGGGCTCATATTAAAGGGCTAGATCTAATGGTATCAAAATTATGGTTCACACATCTCTTCGGAGTAAGAATATTTTCATATTCACATTTAAGCTTTTGTTCTAGATAAGAGAGATGGTGAGAAAATTGGTTCTCAAGAGCTTTCTAAATACCTAAAATTCTTCTAATAATATGATTTTTCTTAGTCTCAATATGCCCAAAGGCATCTTTATTCCAACTAGTAAACTTATTAGCCAATTCTTGGAGAGAGTTAACAATGTTGCCTGAATAATTCCAATTATTAGCCACAAAATTACTGAATTCAGGATGCAAAAACTAGGGAGCAAGAAAAAAAATTTCTATTTCTTACATTTGAATTCTTGTAATGAGGGTCATATAGAAGAAGAGATATATGGTCTCAGGCACTCTCTGGCAGATGAAGAACCATAGCTCCTAGATATGACATATACCATATATTGTTACAAACCATTATGTCCAGTCTTTCCATCAAGAACCCTCTACTCCAAGTGAACTTGGGGCCTTAAAATCAAGATCGTGCATGTAATTATTAGTAAACAAGTTCACAAATTCTTTATCTTGATGAACTCTCATCTCACCTCCTCCTTTTCTTTCATATGAATAAAGAAATGGAGTTGAAATTGCTTACAAAAAGGGTAGAAAAGTTAGTATCATTATAGATCAAAGAAAGCTTATGCCGAAGTTATTTACGCAATTAAGAATTAGGACTGTCGTAGATGGAACTAATATTAGACTTCTATCCTTTAGAATTATACAACTCAAAGTGAATGAATTGCCAATGGTTATGGATGATGTTCACAGCAAAGTCCTTTTTCCAAGGAAGCCAAATGCCACCTGAGAAGCCCATGGCTTCTACTTTGTGAGAATAATTAAAACCTATCTTGTGAATAACTTCACCAGTATAAAAACCACTTACTAAAGTTACACTTGTTATGAATCACCATATCTTTGATAATAATTGTAAAAAAATTTTTGCTAGCACCCTGGAAATTCCAAGAAATAAAACTTAAACCCATAGAAAAAAGATAAGGACAATATAAAAAAAATAAAATAAAATTGAGAAGGAGAAATTAATATGCCATAAATGGATCACTAGTTTCTTCATCATAATGATCTGAGTCATCATCTTCAATTAAATTAGTAGATGTTGCATCTCTTAATCCTCTTCTTGATACATGGAAATCTTCTTTGTGGCAATTGGGACAAGGGGATTAGGAGATTTAGAGTTGCTTATAGTGTTCCTTGTTATAGAGATACTTTTATGGATCTTCATACCATTACCTTTACCCAAGTCAAGGGGTTTCTTAGTCTTGGGGATGGCCTGAGCTGAAGAACTACTAGATCCTTCTTCCACCCCAGAGTCTTTACCTATCACTTGATGATTCATCGAATTAACAATAAAGTTCTTAAAAGGATCAAGTTTAGAAACTTGATGATTATTAATAGGATTTTCCCCCTACTCTTCTTGAGTCCGAGATAAGACTTGTTTTCTGATTTGAATATCCTTATTATTGGTTTTTGAATTGCTAATATTGCCTTGAGTCAATGTTGTATTAGAGACCTTGGCAGTATCCTTCATAACATCTTTTAAGGAGTTACCATTCCCCTTGGTTCACAGCCTTGGTATTCACCATTGTCAATTATTTGAAAACTGGATTGGATTTGAGTTTAAGGACTTCATTAGTCATTTGGTCATTATTGGAAGCCTGATTAGGATTATTGTTTTCCTCGTTATCTTCCTCGTTGCTCTTTTCACATTCTTTACCTGTCAAAGCATCAAAATGATTAGTTAATGTATTATTATCATCATTATTCACTATCATTTTTTCTTCCCATTTTGACTTCTCTTGCGGAATGCATCCATTCCCCAAAGTCATCCTCTTCAAGCTTCTTGGCATTTGAAATGTCGTTAGATGTGCTTGCAGCATTAGAGGCTTATTGAACATGCTTCTCAATGTTGGTCTCTTGATTAACTGGCTGCTCAGTAGGTGTATTCTTTTGGAAGTTACTGCTGACATTTCCCATTAAGCCTCACTCATAGCAAATCCAAGGTATATTCTCATATTCAACTTTTTGGAGGTTATTTTCAATATAGAATTTTGATACAAGGGGTTTCATTGTATCAATTTCTATTGCCAATCTTGCAAATTTCCTTCTATGAGTTTCTTATGTTTGGTAGTCAATTCAAAAAAACTTTCATATAACCTTTGTTATAGCAGAGAGCATTCTTTTATGGTAGAAATGCAATGGCATGCCTGGAAATCTGACTATGGTTAGACTTGAAGGCAGCTCTCAAATACAGTCCAGGGCCCATCCAATTGAACATGTTTGTAATCCTCCTTTAAATCAAAATTTGTAATATATAAATTATTCTCTAAGTCAATCACTTTGTAGAATCCAACTGGAGACCATAAGCTTTGAATTTTGGAGCACAATGCTTTGTACCCAATTTCTCTGTTAAGGAGATTGATAATTACAGACAAATCGCATGGTTTGGCTATTTAACCCAGGGCTTCTTTTGAAATACTGATTCTAGGAACACCTTGATTTTTGTCTATTTCAATTCCTTCCCCTCTCCTTTGTTCTTTTTTCTCCTCTTTGGATGTCGATTTCTTCCCATCCATATATGATTGTTATAGAATTTCTTGAAGTACTATATCCTCCAATGCTTCATCCTTTTCTTCCAAATTCATCCCATATTCAGATTTAGTGTCTGAACCTGATTCAGAATGAGAATAGTGATATGAATCCGATGAAGAGTCATCATCAAGACCCAAATTTTGATTTTCCAGTAATTTATCAATGTAGGAAATCATCGGTCTTTTAGGGGTTTCCGAATCCTGCTCACCATCTTCTATTTCGCTTTTCAGTTGGATCACTTTTTGGGTCCGATCATCTATTATCGGTGGCGAAGGATTTTTCTCCAAAGGGTTTCTAGAGATGTCAGTCATAGTCATCCGTAGAAGGTTTAAATCAAGTAGGAATTTTTTTTTTTAAAAAGGAAATCGAATCTTTGGTTTGAGAATAAAGACATTACTAGTCTCTTATATGGAGAGACAATTCTTGTTTTCGCAATTCATATTTCTACAGTTAATATGGAATGATTGTTTTTAGATTTGAATATTGTCAAGACAACTCTTTGAAATAGAAAGGTAATGAAGTTTTCTCTTAGCTTTTAATGTATTTTGAAAAAAAATATCCTTAAAAATTTTAGTGTAAATTTACTTATGGAAGATTTTCATAATTTGAAAGAACAAAAATTGTAGATTTTTTATTTTTATTGTTCAATCTTTTAATATTAATGATATAACACTATTTTAATAGTAATTTACCTATTTGAATACAAATAATATGAATTTTATTAATTATGATAGAAAAAATTACACATTTAGATTTCATTGACACTTTCTATATTATTATTCTAGTTTGGTCCCTGAATCCAATAATATTTTGTGAAGTGGCAATTATCTAGAAATATTTAATGAGTTATATATATATATGAATAATGATTGAAAAATGCTCTGAATTGGGTGGTAACGAGGGTGAATCAACACTAGAAAAATTGGAGGAGGACAGAGATCAACTTGATAGAAGCATCAAGAAAGTGAAAACAGGAGAGATCAATGAGGGTGATGAAGTAGATGATATGGCAACAGAATAAGATCCAATTTCTCATGTTCCTGAAAGTCCTTTGACACCAAGAGTCCAATCAAATCAGGGTAATCCTATGCCTATGATTTCATTCAAGGATAAACTCATGGGAGTAAATGTTCTAGGGAAAGAAGATATGATTGATAACGATTTTATCTTTGATGATGAAGAAATGTTAATGGAAGAAGAAGAGGAAGATGATTTCCCTATAATGAGGCTATCAAAGGAAAAAAAATTAGACTTTATAAACTTTGGTGGAAAACTTTGATTGTGAACGTATTGGGTAAGAGTATAGGGTACATGTTCCTGGTTAGCAAAATCAAAGAACTTTGACAGCCCAATAGCCCTTTTGAATTGGTAGCCATCGATAATGGTTATTTCTTAGTGAAATTTTAATATATGGATGATTATGAATTTGCTAAATTTTGTGGTCCTTGGATGATTATAGATCATTAGCTTATTGTACATCTATGGATTCCTAATTTTGACACAAAAACTAGTACTTTGGAGAAGTTATTAGTTTGGGTTAGAATCCCTTGTCTCCCAATTGAGTACTATGATAAGGATTTCTTGATGTCGATTGGAAAGAAGATTGGGACTCTAATTAAAATTGATGAAGCTACATCTCTGGTGTCTAGAGGTAGATTCACAAGATTATGTGTAGAAGTTGATTTAACAAAGCCTTTGTTAGCTAAATTCAAGCTTCATAAAAGAATTCACAAACTTGAATATGAAAGAATTCATATGATTTGCTTTGATTGTGGCCGTTTTAGTCACTGGAAGGAGTAGTGCAAAAAAAAAAGGGAGAATATTTTGACAGAGGCAGATAAGGAAGGTAATATTAGAGGGATAATTGAAGGAGATTTGAATTTGGAAGCCCAACGTGATTTTAGGAGTAATTATGTTGTAGCTCCTTGGAAGATTTTGGTCCTTAGATGATGGTTCCTAAAATGAATAAAAAGCAAAATTATAAGGAAGGGAATAAGGGAAGTAAATCAAATATGGGAGGCAAATCTGTTAGAGATAATGGGAATGTTTAGGGCTCTCAGTTTCACGTGCTGAATGACATTAAAGAGGGAGATGATTTAATTGAAGAGGGTGGGCCAAATGAAGGAGCTAGTATGGGATAAAGAGCTGACATGTTTGGGCCTAGAGGATCTATAGGGTCTGGTAGAGTAAGAAGGCCTACTGTGGTAATTAACTCAAATAATATCGCAGCTATTAGGGAAAATGGGCTTTCTTCTATGGCTACTGAAAAATCTTTGGGTAAACATCTTATAGGAGAGGGGGAGGAGAACTTACCACTAAGACCTAATAGAGCAATAACAGAGACAGAACATACGGTTGTAAGGGGCTCTAAAAACTCAAATCGTGTCTATAGAGAAGTGGTTAATCACACAAGTAATGGGAGAAAAATGGCTTCGAACCCTCTATTTACTGGGAATTGAAAGCTGATAGCAGATGAAGAGTTCCATGGTGATGATCCGTGCAGTGGCAGTGAAGTCATTCCAATGATGGAAATAGAGAATAATGCTTTTATAGTGAATGAACTCTTGAATAAAGTGGGTATGGGAATCAGAGGACACATTAATTAGTCTCTTCTTATTTTTCTAGTTTCTTTTGATGTGATTATAACAATGCGTGGATTGAATTTCTTATCCCTTTTTCTGATTTTTTTATGTCTGTTTTAGTTTGGAATTGCCAAAGAGCGGTATCTAGAGCTTTCAATCATACCCTTAAAGACCTCATTAAAACCCCTAAACCTTCTTTCCTTGCTCTTTTGGAAACGAAGACCAATGATGAAGTGGTTGATCATATTTGTTAAGGTGTTGATTTTGACAATTGGATTAGAGTGCAAGCGGTTGGTTTTTTTTGGAATAATAATTTGAATATGGAGATTTTGAATACTCATCCTTCATTTATTCATGTGAGGGTTAATGAACAACATAATCATTGGTATCTAATAGTGGTGTATGGTAGCCCGAATAACTAACTTAGGAAATCTCTTTGGCAAAGTTTGAATGCGTACAATATGAACATTAAAGCAGGTTAGGAGGTCATAGAAGATTTCAACTCAATTATTTCTGTTGATGAAGTTATCCACGGGATGAGAAGGTATATGAATAGAAGACCGAGGTTTGCTTATTAGATCTTTGACAATGGTTTGATCAACTTGGGGTTTACGAGTTATATTTACACTTAGAGCAGAGGCAATTCAGATCAAACTTTCAAAGATGCTAGGCTAGATATGGCTCTTTACTACTATCTATAGAGGGGTTGTTTCAAATGTGCTTCGATCACTCATTTAACCAAAAGCAATTTGGACCATTCTTCTTTATTTCTTTTGTGGAAGCAACAAAGAAATAGGAGTACAGCAAAGCCCTTCTTTCTTCAAGATGCTTGGATGACACATCCTTCTTTTAGACGGATAGTAGAAGCCTCTTAGGATGGGAATTTGAATCTTAAAGAGAATATTGGAAATGTTTCCTCGTCTCTTGCTAATTGGAGAACTAATATTTTTGGGGATATTTTCAGGAGGAAAAGAAGAGCTTGGGCATGGCTAAATGGAGTGCAAAAATGTTTAGCTCAGCATGCTATAAAGAATTTGGTTATACTTGAGATGCATCTCAGAGCTTAATTAGATGAAATTTTAAGTCAAGAAGAGTTATTGTGGCTCCGAAAATCAAGGGAAGATTGGATTGTCTCTGGGGTTTAAAACACAAAGTATTATCATGCTTTGGTTATAGCTCGACGTAGTAAATATTTTATCACTTCTCTTAAGGATGGGCAAGGTAATCTGATTAGTGATGAGTTGTAAGTTAAAATATGGTTTACAATTATTTTTTTTAGTTATTTACTTCTGATATGAATGGGAGTCAACACCAGTCTTTTTGTTAGACCCATTTGGTTATTTCAGAAGGAGATTAAGAATGCTCCCTTTGACATGGCTTCTTTTAAATCATTCAGCCCTGATGGAATTTTTGTAGGCTTCTATCAAAATACTTGGCAACTTACAGGAGGCACTATTTGCAAGTTTGTGTTGGAATTTCTTAATACAATGATGATGCCTTAAGGATGGAATGATACTTTGATCATTTTGGTTCCTAAAGTGAAGAGTCCGGAAACTTTTTCCCGATTCATCCTATTAGTCTATGTAATGTGGGCTATAAAGTGATTACTAAGGTTCTTTCTAATAGACTTAAGTTGATTCTTCCTTAAGTCATTTCTCTTACAAAAATTAGCTTTATTCCTAAGAGGCAGACAAATGATAACATTCTTGTGTACTGAGAAGTGCTTCAGTCCATGAGATATAAAAAGGGAAGAAAAGGTATCATGACCATTCAAATAGACTTGGAGAAGGCATACAATAGACTTTCATGGAGTTTTATTAAATCAAGCCTCATTAATTTTGGGTTTAACAACTAGTGGGTTTGCAATATTATGAAATATGTTTCAACATCATCTCTCTCTATTATGTGGAATGGCGAAAAATTAGAGTCTTTTAATCCTACGAGAGCTATTAGACAAGGGGATACTATATCGCCTTATCTTTTTGTGTTATGCATGGAAAATCTCTCTATGATCATTAATGATGTCGTTGGAAGACGAGATTGGAAATCGGTGAAGATTTCTCACAACTGTCTAGCCATTTTACTTTTTTTTTTTTTTTGTAAATGATTTGATGCTTTTCATTGAAGTTAACTTGGAGCATATGAGTGTGATAAAAAAAATTGTTTATCCTTATTTAGTGAGTTTTTTTGGACAACGGGTTAGCGTTGTTAAATCCAACATATCCTTTTTCATATAATGTTATGAAGATTTGGCTAAAAGAATTGTGGAGCTATCGTGTTTCAATGCTACTTCATATTTGGGTCATCATTTGAGAGCCTCATCTTTTTACAAAAAATTGACTAAGCAGGATGTTGGCTTTATCATTGATAAAATTCAGCAGAGGCTTGAAAGGTGGAAGTGTAATCTTCTATCTTTAGTTGGTCGTATTACATTAGCTAAATCTGTTCTATCTACTATCCCTACTTTTATTATGAAAAGTTGTAAT
>CAOJBK013273538.1:0-13843 GCA_948294925.1 Codiaeum variegatum
ATGAAGGTTCCTGAGGCTAAGAGCATCTTGGTGAAGAGGCCAACCTTTCTCTCTTTCATGGAGGTTCACCACTGATTTCTTTTTTCTTTTTCTTTTTTTTTTTAACTCCTTTTTACCTTGTCAGGAGGCCTTACCCCAGGCAAAGCTCGCGAGGAAGCGGTGGCGGCCCTTCTCTTCTATCATCAGCAACTGGAGTCCATCATTCAACTCCACTCTTTAGAGAATGATGGCCTCAAGAATAGTTTAGCGGAGAGGGATCGAGCTCTCCAAGAAGCTCTTGCAAAGGCAACTGCTAATGACCAAGATCTTCGAGATCAGCTGCGAGAGAAGGAGGAGCTTATTGACTCCTTGAACCAACAGTTGGCTAGCTCTCATAGGCATTTTAATAATCTTCAGAAAGATTAAGAATGCCTCAACCGAGAGCTCAAAACCTTACAGAGGGCTTTCAAGTCTTTATCTGATCAGGTGAAGAGGCATGCAGGAGGCATGCATAAAGCCCTTAAGGACTTATTCGCCTCTGATTGGCTGAGGAAGTACATTATGAGAAGAGAGGTAGCTCATGGAATGTTATGGCATAATACAATCGTAGAGGAGGTTCTCACAAAACATCCTGAAGAGGCTGAAGCCTTCAAGGTACACAAACCAAAGAGGATCTCCATTACTGATGTGGGTGACTACCTTGCTACATTGCCTCCTGCCTTGCCAACTGTTGACTTGGGTGGTGATGCAACAGCCGAGGAAGCTGGCTCCTCGTAGCATACTCTATGTAACCCTTTTTTTTTTTACAAAATGTAACTTTTGTATTTTTGTAAATTACATTCTTCTTGTATATATTTTTGTAACCTATTTTTATCAATGAATATCATTTTTGTGACTGATTTTCTAGATTATTTAACTCTTTATACTCTGCTCCATTTTGCTTTATTTTGCTTGAGTAATTAATGTTCGCTAAGGATAGTTCTTTGTCAATTTTTTATTGTTCTGGATTTTATATTTACCCTTTGCTCAAGACTTAGTCCCCCCCCCCAAGGTAGGTTCTTCGCCTGTTGAACCAATCTTACTTCTTTTGTCCAGGACTTGGTGCTTCCCAGGGAAGGTCTTTTGCCTGGCAAGCAGGTCTTATGTCCTACGTCCAGGACTTAGTGCCTCCTAGTGAAGGTCTTTTACCTATCAACCAGGTCTTATGTCCTTCGTCCAGGACTTGGTGCCTCTTAGGGAAGGTCTTTTTCCTATCAAGCAAGTCTTATGTCCTTCGTACAAGACTTAGTGCCTCCCAGGGAAGGTCTTTTACCTATTGAGCCAATCTTACATCCTTTGTCCAGGACTTGGTGTTTCCTAGGAAAGGTCTTTTTCCTGTCAAACAGGTCTTATGTCCTTCGTCCAAGACTTAGTGCCTCCCAGGGAAGGTCTTTTGTCTATCAAGTAGGTTTTATGTCCTTCGTCTAGGACTTGGTACCTCCCAAGGAAGGTCTTTTGCCTGTCAAGTAGGTCTTATGTCCTTTGTCTAGAACTTGGTTCCTCCCAAGGAAGGTCTTTCTCCTTTCAAGAAGGTCTTATGTCCTTCGTCCAGGACTTGGTGCCTCCCAGGGAAGGTTTTTTGCCTGTCAAGCAGGTCTTGTATCCTTCATCCAAGACTTAGTGCCTCCCAAGAAAGGTTTTTTGCCTGTCAACCAGGTCTTAACAAGGAAATATACATATTTCAAAATCATAGTAAATTTTTATTGAATTGAATTTGCTCACTGGTAGTACATCTTCAGGTGTTGGATATTCCATGTGCGGGGTATCTTTTTGCCCTCTAGAGTTTGCAACTTGTAAGTTCTTAGCTCCATTACTTGTTGAACTTTGAAGGGAACTTCCCATGTAGGGGCTAGCTTCCCACTCCCTTCCCTTTTTCCAGTGGCTTCAAGACTTCTCAACACTAAAATCCCTTCTTCAAAGTTTCTATTTTTCACCTTCATATTAAAATACTTTGCGGTCCTTCATTTGTAGGTTGTTGTTCTGAAGGCTATCCCCTCTCTCAATTCCTCCAATAAATCCAATTCAATCCTTCTCAATTGGTCATTGTCTTTGCAATACAAGACTCTTCTATTAGGGAGTCCTATATCTACAGGAATGATGACCTCTATACCAAAGGTTAGTGAAAAAAGAGTTTCGCCTATCGGTTCCCTTAGTGTTGTCCTGTATGCCCAGAATACATGACGGAGCTCTTCGACCCAATTTTTTCCATACCCTTCCAATCTCCTCTTTATCCCTTAGAGGATCGTTCTATTTATGACTTTAGTCTACCCATTAGTCTGAGGATGTGCCACCGAGGAGAAATTTTGCTTGATGCTCAGCCCTTCATAGAATTCCCTGATTTTTGCATTATCAAATTGCTTCCCATTGTCACTGATTAGTTTGTAAGGGATTCCAAATCTGTATATAATGTTTTCCACAGGAACTTGATGATATTATCTACTGAGATTGTGGCTAAGGGCTCTGCTTCAACCCACTTTGTGAAGTATTCTACTGCTACCACTAGGAACTTTCTATGTCCTGAGGCCATAGGAAGAGGACCCACAATATCTATTCCTCATTTTGTGAAGGGCCAGGAGCTGTGTATGGGAACCTACTCAGTGCGTGGTGAGCTTATCATGTTGGCAAATTTTTGGCATGATGTTCATCTCTTCACTAAGGATCTTACCTCCATCTTCATTGTAGGCCAATAATATCCTTGTCGAAGTGCTTTGGCTGCTAACACTTTCCCACCTATATGCATTCCACAAGAACCCTCGTGAATCTCCTGCAGGACATACTTCACCTCGGTTGGCTTGAGGCATTTTAACCAAAATAGTAAATAAGCCCTCTTATAAAGAATGTTGTGATGAACGGAGAAATGGGTGCTCCTTATTTTGACCTTCTTTACCTCCATTACATCTTGGGGTAACTCCCCCTTCTCTAAATAGGCTTTAATTGGATCTATCTAGCTTGTTTCTTCATCCACCTCTATAACTTCTTCTCCTTCTTCAATACTAGGGGTCGATATAGATCCAATGAAAACCTTATCCAGGTACCCCAAAGGATGTGCTACTACTAACTTACACAGACTATTTGCTTTGTAATTTTTTATCCTTAGTACTTTTCTATACTCTACTTTTATTTCTCTTTCTTCCATCTTGCGTATCTGTTCTTTGACGATGGCCAGATACTTCACCATTTCTTCTTTCCTAGCCTCGAATACTCCATCAACATGCCCCAAGACCAGTTGTGAATCACTATAGATACATAATTTATCCACACATAGGAAGTCTGCTGGCATGAGTCCATGCACAAGTGCTTCGTATTCGGCCGTATTATTCATAGTAGGGAAATATAGCTTTAAGGCATATTTGAGTAGGACTTATATACCACTCCTAAGAACAATCCCTATCCCACTGTCTTTTTGGGAGCTCGCCCCATCCACATACAGCTCCTAAGTGGTCGATAAGTTTTCTTCAGCGATATTGTCTTCAGGTTCTCCTTTGAGAAATGAGCACTCAGATATAAAATCTGCCAATACTTGAGCTTTAATTACCGATCGAGGCCTATATTGGAGAGCATACTGCCCGAGCTCTACGGACCAACATAGCATTCTTCCAGATGTTTCTAGTTTATGGAGGAGGGGCTTGTCAGTTACTACTATTCCTTGATGTGCCTGGAGGTATACTTTGAATTTCCTGCAAGATAACAAAAGAGCATTCAATTGGAGAGTAATTCAACTCATGTCTTTGTAGGAATTTATTGGAGTAATAGATTGGCCTTTGACTCCCTTGTTCCTCCCTTACTAACACAACTCCCACTGCATACGGGAAAGCGGATAGATATATAAGCAACTCCTCCCCAGGTATCGATCTACTCAACACCTGCTCTAATCCCAGTTAATTCTTGAGTTCTTAGAAGGCATTTTGACAATCCTGTGACCATTTGAAAGATGTGTTCTTCCTTAACCTTTTGAAAAATGGTAAGTACCTCTCTGCTGCTTTTAACATGAATCTGCCGAGGGCTACTAGCCTCCCTGTCAACTTTTGTACTTCCTTCACATTCCTTGGAGCTAACATGTCTAGGATAGCCTTTACCTTATCCAGATTAGGCTCAATTCCTCTCTCGCTGACCTGGTATCTGAGGAACTTTCCTCTTTGGATAAAAAAGATGCATTTCTCGGGGTTCAATTTCATCCCATAACGATTCATCACCCCGAAGACCTCCCTCAAATCTTTTATATACTCCTTAAAGCTCTTACTCTTGACAATCATGTCATCAACATAGGCCTCCAAGCTTCGACCCAGCTGGTCCTTGATCATCTTATTCACCATCCTTTGGCATATTTCACCTGCATTTTTGAGGCCAAAAGGCATGGAGGTGTAATAATAGGTTCCCTTCTCGGTGATAAATGCAGTTTTCTCTTCATCATCTGGATCCATCCTAAATTGGTGATACCTCTACTTTGTGTCCAGGGATGATAAGAACTTGTATCCTGCAGTGGAATCCACCAACTTATCTATCATTAGCAATGGTTTTGAGTCCTTGGGGCATGCTCTATTCAAGTTCATGAAGTCAACACACATTCTATAACTCCCATTGGACTTTTTTACCAGAACTACATTTTCCAGCCATTCAGGAAACTGAACCTTCCTAATAAATCCTGCTTCCATCAACTGTTCTACCTCTTCATTGATGACATTCTTATCAGTATCCTTTCTGATCGACTTGGGCTTTTTCCATATGGCCTGATCTTAAAATGCTATAAAAATCATCCCAAGCCTGGCATTTAGAGGGGTCAACTTGGTTATGTCAACGGTCTTTTTCACTGGTTCCCTTACTTTTTCACCAAGCGAAGCTATCTCCTTCTATCCTGTTACTCCTCTACCTTTAACTTTCTTATTTTTCAAAGGCATATCTCATTATTCTACTTTATGTTTCCGAGAAAACTAGCTAATTCGAAAAGCATCATCCTGCCTGATATACTTTTGTGCTATCGACATGGCTTCTTCAAGGTTGCTAGGAAGCACTCTAAACAGCTTTTTCAAGAAATCGTCGTGCGTAGTTCATTTTTGTAGGGCTTTGACTGCTCTGGCTTGATTCAATTTAGTTACCTTCAAAGCCTCTGCGTTGAACCTGGCGAGGAAATCTCTCAAGGATTCAACATGTCCCTACTTAACGAGCTCTAAAGCTTGTGTCTGCATCTCCATGAGGATGCTAGGTATAAATCTCCTCATGAAACTCTCCGCTAACTCTTTAAAGTCGTCTATACTTCCTTCCTTCAGGCCATCGTACCACTTCGTGGCCGCCCCCTCTAGTGACCCGCGAAAGGCCCTGCATAGCGCCTCATCATCTCCCATTTGGAGCTCTATCTCATGCTTATAGTTGAGAATGTAGGCCCTTAGGTCCATGCATCCTGTATATTTGGTAATATTTAAGGCTTTGAACCTACTCGACATTCGATAATGAGCTACCCTTTCTACAAACGGAGACTTTAGTTCCGATCTCAAGTCTCTATCTCCAAATTTCTTTCCTCTGAACTCTTCCACTCACTTTTTCACCATTTCCCTCATGTGACCTGGCTCTCGACTTATAGCTTCGTGCTCCATTCTCCGAGGCTGTGACCTTTCATGAGTTCTATCGCGTTCTCTCCTATAGCGATATCTTCATATCTCTCTTCTAGCTTCTTCCCCTTCGACCCTAGGCTCAATGGAATTCATTGAGCTCTCTTCATTGTGACTTCATCTCTTTCTATCATCTTCTTGTATCTTATTTTTTGACTCCACATGGTTACCTCCCATAGCCTTGACTTCCGACCTTAATTTGCTAGCTGCTGCGCTTGGCCTCTCCTCCATACCTCCTTTGGGAGTTTGGAATAGTCGCGTTCTGGTAGGGTCGGCTGCCATGGTCTCATTTATCTGTTGCCTTTGAGGACTTTGGTTTTGTAAAAGTTGTAAAACTGGAGTTAGCGCACTTAAAACGAGACTCTATATTTCTGGTGATAAGCCAGGAGGTGCACTTGCTGAGGCTGCTTGTGGTGTGGCTAAGGTAGGATTGGTTTGGGCACTCTTGAAGAGGTCTGCTAGAGCTTGGAGAGATGCTCTCGGAGCTGGAGTGGCATTAACATTGGTGGCAGGTGGCGTTTCCTGGTTATTATTCCCAGGAAGGTGGCTCGGTGAATGTTCAATGTTGTGTATTCTGCTGTTTTGAAGGTCATCCATCACTGAGAATTTTTAAAGGTGCAAGATTTTTATGTCAAGAAAAGAAAGCTGATTTAGCTATCTTCCCTCAAAAAGGTGATTTTCTCTAAGATCAAGAAAAGATTTTTTGAACCAAAGTTTTCCACAGACGGCGCCAATTGATAAGCTTGGTGCTTAACAACTTTTGATCCCCAGATTTCAATTGGACTAGATCAATATTCCTGCACAATGAATAAAGTGAGCTAAGAGGGGCTAGACTTGTTACCTGGTGCGAACCCTTCGACGCTCTAGTCAGTTCGGGATTCTTGCACTTTTAGGAGAATAAGATCTTACAGTGTGTTTGGGATGATTTCACGTACCTAGAAAGGTGTTCCAACACTGGATATTTATAGTAATTCCCTAGACTATGTGTCATATTGTGAAAGAAATATGTTATGGGCCGAAATCTTTTTTCTTTAGTTTCTCTAATGTCTGTGGGTCCAAACCTATTAGATCTATTTTCATTGACATGTATCAACATGTTTATATTATTCTAATTTACAATATGATTTGAGTTGTACTTTCTTTTATATAATATATATTTTAAATTTTTTCTAGAAAAGACTTGATTATGAACTTCCATTTTTTTATACAAATTTATTCTGTATATATAGTAAATAATAATTGAAATATTTAAAAAGATATAATTAATTTATCTATTTTTATTAAGTAAAAAGATGTCAATATTCTAATTTATTCAAAATACTTCTATCAAATTAATGAAAAAATTTAATATAAATCTAATCTATTTGAGTTAATTATCAAATATTAATATGTTAAATTATGATTGGATGGTTCATAATTTGAGGTAATAAACTAAATTTGTAAAAAATCTCGAGTATATAAATTTGATATAGAAGTCTTTTCTTATTTTCTTTTTATTTTAAAGAAGAAACATTTGAAGACAAATAAATGAGTGAGGCTCCCACTCGAAGCGTCGATGGGTGCCTCAAGATTGTTTCGCTCGAGGAAACCATCCTCCTTGGGCAAATTGTGCATTCACGGTTGGTTTGTGTGAAGTTTCACATGGAAGAACCCCTATGGGTTCATTGGTGTAAAGTGCATGTGTGTTGAGTGAGTAGCCACTTAATTCATTAGAAAAATCCTTTATATGTTAATTAAAAAAGCATTTGAATTGACTCTATAAAAAGATTTGTCATGTGCCTCAATGGAAAAATACTTTTGTCTACGAACCAAAATTGGATTCAGAGACTGTAAACTTGGCTTTAAAATCAGATTTATAGAAAAAATTAATTTTCTACTTTTGGCGTAGACATACTTGGACTCAATTTTAAATTATGGTTTTTGTGTATACATGAACAAAATAAAAATGATGCATGAACTAGATATATAAATAATAATAATATGACCATGACAGATAATGGCATGAATGACAAAAAAAACATAAACAAACTAAAGGAAAAGTGATAAAAATAACAAAGTGATAAGCATGGGTCATTACTTTAACCATTATTGTATTAGGAAGGGCACACATCTCCAATAGCAAAAAATAAACAATAAAGCAATAAATGAGGCAAAAGAAAAAAATAAAGGAATTAAGTTACATCACAAAATAGCTACTTAAAGAGATCCCTCCTCTAACAATAAGATGTTTGAATGGCACACATTCCTTGTTTGCAATATAATAATAATAATAATAATAATAATAATAATAATAATAATAATAATAATATGTAAATATAAATAAACAAAAAGTGCAAAAAGATATGAGAAATAACAACGAAATTGTAAAGAAAAGTGAAAAAAAAAAAACAATAAACATGATTTTGAATAAAAAGTGATAAAAATATAAAGATTTTAGAGTTGGAGCCCTTTTAGGACAGGGCATGCCAGAGTATTACTTTGAATGGAAATCAAACCTCACGTAATTCTTCCTTTTTGTGAAGGTGTGAGTGATAAAAGTGACTTGGTTGGTTCAGAAGTTAATTCGTTTTAGACAAATAAAATGATTAATCATATAGATTTTTACTTCAATTTGATTTTTTGATTTCGAAAAAATGGATTTTTTATTGTGAATTCCTAATTAGGTTCAGGAAATTAGAATTGAAAATTGAAATTTAAATGTTCAAAATTTTATCTTTGTTTTTCTTCGATGAGGAATTGGATGTTCAGATGATTAAATAAGACTAGAACGAGCCTCCACAATGAGCAAAATAATAAATAAAAATGAAAAGAAACAAGAATGTTGTGTTTTAGAAAAATTGGAATCGAGTTAGAAACTAGTTATAATCGATTCGGTGTTTTTTATGCGTTTTGAGTGTGTAAAATGCCAGAGGTTCGATGTTTGAAAAAACTTGTCAAAAAGTGTACCCGGTAGGGCTTATTTATAGGGAAAAGGGTCTGAAAAGCTAGAAAATATAGCTCATGAGCAGAGGGGTTCACGCACGAACAGATGCGTTCACACGTACACAGAACACTCTGACCATGAGCAAAGGCTCTGCGCATGCGCGAAGGGTTTTGTACATGCGCGAGCCATTTTGCTCATGCTTGGACTAGTTTGGTTCAATTCGTATCTACCCAATTTAAGTATTTTCACGATTTCAGACCTGTTTTAAGTCCTATTTGAGCCCGATTTAAGTCTATGGGTTTGTCTTAATGGGGCAGCATCTAATGGTGCAAAATTAAGGGTTTTTCTTTGAGTTTCTAGGTCTATTTAAGTTAATGGATTTCTCTTTAAGATACGATTCGGACGTGGAGAATTTTCCATGTAAATGATGCAGCTAAGGACGCTGCCCCTTTGACCCTCATTTTGTTCTTAGAGATTTATGTCTGTTGAGAGTCATAAGGTGACCAGTGTTTCAGGTGGTGCAAAATTGAAGGTTCACAAAATTTCATTTCCTCCAATTCATTTATTTCTTTCTTTTTCAGAAAATAGAAAACTATTTACTTCTTTTATTGTTCCTTACTTTTACTCTTATCCTTCATCCTCTTATAATTTTTATTGTAAACATATATATTAATATTAAAAACATATTCATAATATATAATATTAGTTAATTATGTACATTGTTAATGGTAAATTAATATCATTTTCTTATGGTAAGTTAATGTCAGTGAAAATATAAGAGAAAACAAGAGAGAACCTTACCCTTACCCTCATCGTACCCTAGTCCGTCCACCACCCCATCTCTAACACCTTCACCCTCACCCTCACCCTCACCCTAAACTTATAGGAATAGATTAGAAAAAAATCTATTTTTTTATATTTTTGTTGACAACCTTAACATGGATGTCAATCCAAAAGAACTCTTTTGAGTGCTCAACCAATTTGGTTATGTATTTGATGTCTTCATCTCCAAACAGATAAGGAAAAGCTCATCGTTAAAATATGGATTTATTCGATACAAAACCTTACAAGCGACAAACAAAGCTATTAATGCAATGAATGGAATTCTAATGGATGGGCTGAGAATTGTGGTAAGAATTACAAATGACCCTTCAAATTGGGAGCTATAAAAGAGAGAATGTAGTTAAGGAAAATGAGTAGATAATATCTATAAATGCTTTTAATCGTCCCCATGGATATTCTTTTGCAAAAATCATTAAAACTAGCCCTGTGAACAAAAAAAGTTACAGTAATCAAGACTAATACACTCACATTCAACACATCTCAAATTGATATTGAATGGTTGAAATGTTAAGTAGTCGCACATATTCTTGATGTCTGTAATATTCCCATAATTGACAAATTTATTGTGCTTCACAGTAAGGTTAACTGTAAAAATTTTCCATTTGGTGGAAAAAGTATCCTACTCTCATTCCTTAATGAAAAAGACATGAAATATTTTGTTGATGATGGATCACAATGTGTTGTCCCAAATATTGACACCAAGGGGGAGGGGGGAGCAGGGGTGAATTGGTGTTTAGAAAATTTTTGGATTTTCAAACAAGTTTATCTAATTTTAAAGTTTATAAGGCTTTTTCAAGTATTAGGCAATCAAAAACTCAAAGTAAATAAGATTAAAAAACTTGTGTGTGAAAATATGCAATTCAAACCACCAATTCACAAATTAAAAATAGAGCATTCAAAGTAAATCACAAGTAAATAGAGAAAGAGAAGAGAATGATCAGTTATAGTGGTTCAGAGTCCTCCTCCTACTTCCACTCTCTCAATCCACCTGATTGAGATTCCATTATCTTCACTTTAAAGCCTCTAAACTTCTAGTTCTTCAAAATTTCACCCAATTACAACGATTGGAGTATACAACTCCTAATCGAGTGTTGCACAATGTGTTTCACATTAAAAGACTTGTTTATAAGGTGCTAGTATTAAGGACTTTCAGAATAAAACCTAGCTAATGATTTTCTTAAACCTAAAGATTACAATGGAGTATAAGGGTTTAAGAAAATGTAAAAGATTGAGCTTTGAGCACTAAGAAAACAACAATAAGAGAGTAGAAAATCAATGGAATAGTTTTTAGTTCTTCTTGACTTTGTTTCTGATCACCCCTTATATATGTTTGCCTTCTAGGAGCCAAAAATGCCTATCCAACATTCATATATTACCAATGATGTCATCTTCAATGGATATGTCAGAGTTGGATACGAGAGTATGGTTTGCTAGGATACGGGCGTATCCGATTGGTGGATTTGAATTTAATAGCCGTTGGAGTGGATACGGTCGTATGTTGTCCCATTGATAAAGATGTATCCAAAATCCCTAAATTCCCAATCTTCTCTGGACTAGGATACGGGCATATAGAATCTGTTTATATGGTCGTATCCTCTTCTCCTTACGGTCGTACTAAACCCTTGATACGAGTGTATCCACCTGTTTTAGCCCTATATGAAAACACTTTGATTCTAAAAGGTATATTAGTCCATTCAAAGTGTATAAGCAACATATTAAGCACAAGAAACATAAAATCAAACACTATATGCTCTTAATAAGCTCAATCATGCATAATCTTGACAAATGCAATTCATTTTAAGAATAACTACACTAAAGGTTTTGATCATCAAAATATGGAGGACAACAATCTACCCCTTTTTTATGATGACAAAACCTTAGTCTAGTTTCAAGTAAAAATAATGAAATCCTATAAAACTAAACTTAAAGAATTTGTCAAAAATTTGTGCAAAAATTTGGCATTACTCCCCCTATCGGTATGCCAGCATTTTTGGTGAAAATTTTGCATAAAAAATTGTTTTATAAGAAAATAACAATGCAAAATTAATAAACTTTAATGCTTTAAGCTCAACAATAACCAAGCAAAAGCTTATACACAATATATATGCTTTAAGCTCAACAATGTAAGTTAATAAGCAATTATAAACAAGATAAGCCATTACAATCATAAGCATAAGCTTGAAACTTTAACTTTTCTCCCTCTTTTTGTCATTAAGCAAAAAAGGTGAAAATCCAAGTATGACATAACTCAATAAGCCAAACAATAATATCAAAAACAACAATAAGGCTCAAAATAGAACTAAATGTCCAAAATATACCATAACATTAAAAATATCCACAATATGTCATAACAAACTAAATCATCCAAACC
Organism: Codiaeum variegatum; assembly: GCA_948294925.1. Classification (NCBI taxonomy): domain Eukaryota; kingdom Viridiplantae; phylum Streptophyta; class Magnoliopsida; order Malpighiales; family Euphorbiaceae; genus Codiaeum; species Codiaeum variegatum. The sequence goes on from CAOJBK013273538.1 coordinate 11,759, forward strand.
ATAATAAGCATAAAAGAGGCTATAAAAGCCAATGTACCAAAACAAGCAATGTAAACATAATATCCAACATATGCCATAGTTTTAAAAACTAAAAAAAAATAGAAAATAAAGAGTGGTTTAGTAAAAAATAGAGTAATCTAGACAACCGGAGGTGGTGGAGGTGGATAGGTGGATGATGTTGGAAGTTCTTTACAAAGGTGCTCATCATGTCATAGAGGTCATCTTGTTTCTTCCCTATAGAAGTCATACAATCCTCCAAGGTGTTGAAGCAACGATCAACATCTATATGAAAGTTATTTCTCATTAAGCATACCAAGGATCGTATCTTAAAACCAAGGCTCTTCATCGTCGCCTTCCTCTATAGCTTGCATAGTAACTTCCTCATCATCACTTGAATCCTCTCCTACTCCTCCTTGTGCAACCTCAAGTGTATGTCAATCTATCTCTTCTTGTGTTAGAGGAGCAGAATCCGGCACAAGAACATAATTGCGCCCTTCAAGCCTAATCAACCCATTATTCCTCCATGTTTCAAGATTCAAATAGCCAGTCTTCTTTCTTGGAACTAGATATTGCTCAAAGTGATGCTTGTAAAAGGCCCCAAACTTGGTAGCTATGAGAGTTACCATCGATCCCCAAGGAATCTTCCCTTTAAGCCTAGTGAGAAAGTGCTTCCAAGCATTGATAAGAAACCTAGCACTATTGATCTTAGTATTGCTCATCAAACACTCAAGGAGAAATATTTCAATATGTGAAATCTTGTTGTGATTCTTCTTTGTCAAAAGGGCGGACACGATGATTTTGTGTGCCATCCTATATCGCACACTAGTGATTTCTAACATCTTAACATTATGATTAACCGGAAACTCCAAATCATTGGTCAATTACTTCCAAGTTGCATTCCCCTTCCAACCATGAGACATTCTAATCACTCCCCCATCACCATGTATGCCCAAATAACAACCCAATGCATGAGCTGAGGTATGTTATTATTGGCCTCTAATCTTATACCTAAACCTATAGTTTATATCCATCTCATTGTCATCAAATTTAAGAGTTGAAAAGAACTCTAGGGTTAGGTTTTGGTCAACCTCTTGGGAGGTAATAGGACACTACTAAGCTGGAAATAAGGGCTTAAGAAAGCTCCTTAGGTATTCCTCTACACCCAATTTTGTAAGGCACGATAAATCTGACGGGATACATGCAGTGGGTATTCCTCTTTTAATCATTCTACCACAGTTATTGCTAGCCTCTATGTCATAAAAAACAAGTCCAAGATTGTTAGAACATAGGATTACCTGAGGATTTGTTGGTGGATAAATCGGTGGATCATTTCTTTCTTGCCTTGTACCACAAGTATCGGTTCCTCTTCAAGTCCCAGCCACATTAGGATCAATTCTATCTCTCTTAGCGGCACTACTATCACCTCGTGTTCTTAGCATCTTGAGTGAATTAGAAAATTTAAAGAACAAGTGGAAGATTTGGGGTTTTAGGGTTTATAGAGAGATTTGGGGAAAATAGAAGAAATTAGGGTTTAAAAGAGTAATTTGATGTGAAGAACACTAATTGGATGATGAAACTTTGATTAAAACTCTCGAAAACTACTCAATGTTACCAAAATTATGGACTAAAGTGGGAGAGAAGTGTTTTTCGACTACTATGAAAAGATTTTAGGGTTTTAAAATGAACAAAATTGAGTTAAAACCCCTTTTATATTGCCAGTATTGCGATTGGATATGGTCGTATAGAGGGCATTCTATACTTGCGTATCCCAGTACATAAAGTTTTGGAAAATTTGAGCCAATTGGATACAACTGTATAGACAGGGGACTATACGGGCATATGCAATGCAGAATTTTTGAAAACTATGATTTTTGAGATTTTTCAAAAAATTTTATGGCACATATGGTATGTTTACACTAATACTCATTTATGGCATAAAAATCTATCTAAAAATGACTTTAAAGTGAATTGATTCATCATATTGAACCAAATCCTATTTTATGTTCATTCATATCACAACACAACAACCATTCAACATACACAAACACATCACACCAATAAAGAAACATATGTTCATCAAAATAT
>CAOJBK013275037.1:0-10862 GCA_948294925.1 Codiaeum variegatum
TCCAAAGTGAAATATCATTCATAGAAAAGGGTCTGATCCTCAAATAAATTGAAATAATCTGATTCTTTCCCAACTTAGAGAAACATATTTGGAAAGTAGGTTCAATTCACATGGATTTTTTTAAACTGGGTTGAAGTCTAACAACGATCTGAAGACCCAAACAAACAAAATTTGTAGATATGTACCAGTCCTAACTGTTTACTATTGGAGGCCTATTCCTCGTCTTCTATCACCATTGACAACCATAAAGTTGGATAGTCGGAGCATCTCCCCTCTAGCAAATGAAGAAGGCCAAAGCAAACAATCTTTGATCAGATTGCAAGCCGTTGGTTCTTAGAAGCCATGATTTTGTCCATCCAATGAGAGAATCTTGAAGCACAAACATTAAATATGTTGATTTCTACCACATGCGACCAAACATTCATTGGCTCACCAATGGTCAAACTAGACAACTTTGTTCATTTATTTTTCTATATTCCGAACGCTTGCGACTAGATTCACTCTTCACTCAGTAGTCTTCCTATTATCCATTATAATTTGGTCATTGAAGATCGTACCTCTGACATTAAAAGAATAACTATTGAATTTTATTGATGGCTCACCCACAAAAAATGTTCATTTCAAAAAACCATGGTAGTCTCTCAAGACTAACCTCCAGCTCACCAAGAAAGATCAATATGTTGGGAATGTCCAGAACCAGAAAAATCATCCCTCTTGCATCGAACGGGATGGTTAACCTCACAAAAGACATTATTATGTGAGGACCCATTCAAACCCGCAGGCCGCTAGCATACCTCTGGTTTCAAACTGCGAGGAAACTGACTACGTGAGGTCAGTTTGCGCATTGCGTCGAGTTTGGTCAAGTCTCACTTTAAGTGAATCTTTTATGAGTACATTGGATGTACATATGAATATGTGAGTCACCATTTAATTTTTAGAAAATACATTTACTCTCATGATAATTAAGAAATTAAAAATTAACTCCATTTTTGAAAAAGATTGATTTGCTCAATTTTTAGGAAAAGACAAGTCTCGAAATAAAGAGTGGATCTGGGGATTTATGATTGATAAAAACATTTATTTTTAAAAAATCAATTTACTTTCTAAATAATTTTGGCTTAAAACAATTGTATGGTTTTGGTTAAAAATGTTTTTTTTTTTTTTATGGCATACCATTATGATGCATGAACATGAATAAACATACTAGAATAGTGCATGAACAAATATAATAATATGGATAACAATCATAATGAAAAAGCGATAAAATAGAAAAAAAAAAATAATAATAAACAGGGAACCTTCCTCTAGCCCCAAAAGGTTCTAGAGAAAGTACACATACTCAAAAGGCCAATTAAAAGTAAAATAAACATAATAAATAATTACATAAAAATAATGAAAATAACAACAATGAAGATCCCTTCTCCAGTCTAAAAAGGTTTGGAAATGTCACATATTCCCCAAATATTATAGAGCCAGAACAACAATAATAATAAAAATACAACTGATAAAAAAGCAAAAATAACACAAAGAAAACATACAAATAAAATGAAATAAAAAAGGCAAAAAAAAATGATTTTGGAGTTGAAGTCTTAGAACGACTTGCTGACATATCCCTTTAAATAAGAATAAAATCTCATGCTGTTCTTTCTTCTCGTGAATAGTTGGAGTTGTTCTAAAAATAGTGGGTTGGTAGTTATGTGTTTAGAAACTAATTCATTTTATACTTGTGAAAGAATTAACCAAATAAGCCAGTACCAATTTAAATTTTAATTAATAAAAAAATAAGTTTGAATATTGTGGAATTACCAAAGTCATGTTTTAGGGTTTAAATTCAAAATCAAATTGAATACTTTACCATTCGATTGTATTACCTTTGCCTTTCGGGATTATATAACTAATGCCTCGAAAAATTTGATATAACTGGAACGAGTCTCTATTGTGTTCAGAGAGGTTTGTCAATGAATGGGACTGGAATTGACTCAGAAATCTCAAAGTGAATTCTGATCGAAATTGGAGTATATGGTGTTTTTGGTTGAAATTTAGATAGAGTTTCAGTGTTTAAAGCTATTTTTGAGAGTAATTCGACAGAGATTCGACTTCAGAAGGGTCTCCTGAGTTGAGTGCCGAATGGTCAAATTTATAGAAAAATCGAGTCGAAAAAGTCAAAAAACGGGCCCACATGTGAAACAGCTGGCGCAAGTGTCATACGCTTGGTGTGTGCGCCAATGCCTTGGTTCGTGCATTTGGTTCATAGTCCTGGTTTAGTCTAATTCGATTTGATTTTTTGAGTTTTTTTAGGTTCGTTTGAGGTATGATTTGAGTAGGTTTGAATATATGGACTTGTATTGATTGGCCAGATTTGATGGTGCAAAAATATGGGTTCACAGTTGCCCCCTTTAGCAGGTTCGTTTTGTTCAAAAGCGAATCTGCTAAGTGCGAATGCATTAATGGTGTGGGACCCAAAGATTTACCTATATAAGGGCTTAACAATGCTTTATGTCCTCACAACTTCTTTGCTTCTCTTCTTCTATTTTCTCTCAAAAGATAGTTTCTGTGAAATATTTTCTGGATGATACCGATTGGTGGTACTCAGAAATAGAGACTATTATAGATTTACTCAACTCGATAAATGATTTAGGTTGTTCTAACAAAGAATTACTCTGTTTTGTCTGATCAGTCCAACGACATATTTAGTCATGGTGTCAACCTTACATTTGACATTTTCTGACTATCTTCCTATCAGTCTTCCTTCAATGGCTAAAGCAGAATCTTGCATAGAGCTGAATCCCGATCTATTGCAGCATAAGAAAGGACATCGCAGCTGGCGTGGCTATCCAACAATTTTTTTTTACTTTCATTTCTCTCACTTTTGAATCTTTGGGCTTTTGCCCACATCCCAGCTCTTACCCCTGGGATTGCTTTTAGATAGGAGGTTCTGCTCCCACTAGGGGGGATGTGGTACAAGGATTCTTGGGTCAAATGCTAGAATAGCTTCTCATTTTCCCAATATAGTGATATCTTGGCTATAGTAACTGAGGTATACTTTGAATAGTTTTACCTTTCATCTATCATAGATTTTGATCTTTGTCCATCTCTTCAGGTTGTCTGGGCACCGTTCAATTACGGTGTCTTTGGAGATGTAGAGCCCTTTTTTATAGGCATCACTTATAATGACAAGCGGGTCATCCTGGGTACCTATGAGGTTGTGAAGTTTTACTTGGGTGAGTGGGTTATGCCCCAGTCAACTTCTGAGGTGGTTGTGCTAGCTAATCCACCTTTGATTATGGGAGAGCCCATAGGTCGTGCTTTTCTGGAGTACTGGAGGATCAGGAGGCCCAAGCAGGAGTTTGCAGTGCAGTATGGCTCTTATACAGAGTTTGTTGACACTCACTTGATGAGAGTTAGGCCACCCTTCTTTTCCAGACCGGGTCAGGTTCCGGTGGTTTCTACTATTGCCACTCTAAGATGTAGGCCTCGTGGTCAGGTCGATTGCCCTTCTGTTCAACACATGCTCCCATTCAGCTTCCTCAGGAATAGGTGCCTCTATGTCAACTATGCCTACTAGCTCGAGTTAGCCCCGAGAGGACCTTTCCCTTACTTTTCTAATCATATCTCTTATACGAGTGCAGATGGTGTGAAGAGATTTCACCATGTAGGGTATGAGTATCTTCTTGGCATGGTGCCTCCTGACCTGAATATCTTACCTACGATGGTAAGCTTTCTTGACTTTCCTTTCGATATTTTCTATTTTGCAAGCATTCTGATATTTTTTTCTTGTAGGTTCCCATCTTGGTGCATATTTTTGAACCCTCATTTTAACACCATTACATTCGGCCCATTAATACGAGTCCAATGAATCTTACCGGACTCAAATTGGACTTTAAACGAACCTAGAAAATTCAAAAAACTGAATTGGACTGAACCAAACTAGACCTAAAAAACCAGGCCTGGGAAAAGCCCAGGCCCAAAACGATAGGCCGCATGCGTAAAAAATACTATACATGCGTTTAGGCCATTATACATGCTTAAAGCCCATTACACATAAGTAATGGCCCATGCACATGTGTAACGCTTATTACGCATGCGCTAGACAATTTTTAGGGTTTTTCAACATGATTTCCTATAAATTCAACCCTTCAGAATAGACTAGGGTTCCAACCTTTTTACCAACTTTTTCCCAGCTCTCAGACAAGACTTACAGACACCCACCAGATACCTTTTTATGCTATTTTGCTATGTTTCGAGCCTCCTAAACACAATATACATATCACAGACATTGCAGACACTCTGATTTCAGACACTACAGATAGTCCATCCACTCAATCAACATTCAATCCAATCAAATCTAGCACAGTTCAGACACTCAATCAACACTCTTCCAACACAACGAAGACCCACTCTAGCTTCTTCAAACTGTCAGACCCTTTAGTCGCTAAACCACACAAAAAGGTAAACACTGTTCAATATAGTTCTACCTCTAATCAAACTTTTGTTTAAAGCCCTTTAATTCAGACTTAAGGCATGTTTATTAGATTTAAGGAAAATTTATGGAAAATCCATTTTCATAATTAAACTCAATCAAACCCTAAAATTTGTTTAGATACAATACACACTCAAATTCAATTTTCATTAATCAAGTTCATAATTGGTTAATAGCTTACATGGTTAATTGTTTTTACAAATCTAAAATCAATTAGCTACTAAACCAATAAACCACCCCATTGTTATTAGAACAACCCCCCACCCTTCATGAGAAGGGAGAACAACTTGTGCTACTGTTACTATGAGAGTTAGGTCACCTTTTTTTGCCAGATCGGGTTAGATTTCTACTACTACTGCTCCAAGGTGTAGGCCTCATGGTCAGGTCGATCGCCCTTTTGTTTGGGGCATGCTCTAGTTCAGCTTCCTCAGAAATGGGTGCCTCTATCTCAACCATGGCTGCTAGCTCAAGTCAGCCCGAGGACCTTTCCTTTGCTTTTCTTATCATATCTCTTATACAAGTGCAGATGGTGTGATAAGATTTCGCCATGTGGCGTATGAGTATCTGCTTGGCATAGTGCCTGTTGACCCAAATATCTTACCTATGATGGTAAGCTTTCTTGACTTTCCTTCAGGGATTTTCTATTTTTCAAGCATTATGATATTTGTTTCTTATAGGTTCCCATCTCGGTGCATATCTAGGGTCATGATGCTCATCAACAGACTCTGTTTTCCTTGAGCACTACTATGGTTGCTTTGTGCATTGTTGAGAGCCGGAGAGAGCCACATATGGTAAGGAGACGTGTTCCTTAGAATGGTGATATAGTTAAGGGAAAACAACGATGATGAAACATCAGAGGGGGTTGATGCTTAGGATGCATGCTAGTTGAGCTGATGTGGCCCCTGTTGTGGGCTTTTTGTAAAAACTTATTTGTTTTTATACTTTTTTGTCTGAACTTGTTGCGAACATTTTATGAAAAATGTTTATTTGATCATGATTTTCCATTTGGAAAACAATTTTATTCAGAAATTGGACATATTTTCGGACGAAAATCATGAAAAATGGAATCAGATCGGGTCGAAACTGAGCATCATGATGGGCAGGGTCAACACACGAGCTGACATGCACACCTGAGGAATGGCGTATGTGCCTAAGCGCTGGTGCACATGTAAAAGGGGTTGGGGCATGCATTGCTGGCTTGGCACATGCGCTGATGGCTTAACGCACGTGCTAGCAGCTTGGCTCGTGCATTCGGCCTTCTGAACTCCATTTTCCATCTTGATTTTTATGCCACTGTATAAGGCCAAATTAAAAATCATTATTTATTCAGAAAATCACTTGAATATTTTATCTTTCCATAGAAAAATCAATTTCTTTCTATTTTCCAACAATATGGAGCCACACATCAGTTACATGATGCATGGATGGTGCCAAAAATTGAACCAAGTGAGCAGAATCAACCTCGAGAAGTGTGTGATGAGTTATTTGTTGACACTTAGAGGTTTCAAAATTGATTGGAATTTTTTGAATGCTTATATCAGGTTTTGGGATACGGTAGATCATATTTTTAGATTTGGGGCTGGTATGGATGAGATGTATTTGGCTTTTATGGAATTTTTTATTTTTCTCTATTTTGACCCTGAGGTTGATCTGCCTATTCCAGTTGAGAGCGTAGGCTATTTCAACTCTTTCAAGAGGCTTTTGGACTTGAGCACAGAGGATGCTTTCGATATTGTGAAGGATGATTTTGTGGACCTGCTTTCCATGGCTAATATGTTTTGGGAGAATTTCGATGATCCGTTTTGGTTAGCTAGAAGGTTGAAATCCTATGCATTTGTGTTGATAGTCGACTATATTTTTATGGGCCCAGTTAGATGGGGTGATGCAATGATGGATGAGCTGATACCCCAAATGAGTAAGGGGAAGTCAATTGCAGGTATGATTTTGGTTGAGACACTATTGAGCCTTGATCGTCATTGTAGTTCAAGAGAGCCTTAGACCATTAGTCCCATTCTTCTTCAAGTATTCAGACCTTTTCATTGCTTCTCTATTTTAGCATCTATGAGGCCATTTTTTTACTTTCATGCTTTCTGTCAGATTTGGTTAAGAGACCATCTCAAGATTGTTTCCAGTCCCGAGTCACCAGATTATCTTGCTTCATGGTATCGAACTAGGAGAAGGCTAAGTGAAATGCCCTTTTGATCGAGATTAAGGAGTGTGTTTGAGTTTAGACTAAGTTGCTTTTTGAGAATAAGACTTTTGGTTTGTTTTTGTTTTTATGTCTCGAATATTTTATTTTGGATGTTCCAAAAGATGAATAAGACCTCAATAAAATGCATTTTATTTGTATTAAGCTTCTATTTTTATCTAAGCTGCTCTTTCGGGTTTTCAACTTAATGAGCTGCCTTGATTGTTACCTAGACTACCTTTTCAGTTTTCAGTCTAGCAGGTTGTACCCTAAATTTTTCCTAAGCCGCCCACTTGGGTTTTCAGCTTAGCGGGCTTCATTATTTTTTTAATTTTTATTTATTTATTTATTTTCTCTTTTGCATGTAATGTTAAAGAGCCCGATGAGAATGAAACTTTGAATTTTATTGAATGCTTTGGACCGTTCCTATAAAGTCTGCCTACGCAACTCCTTACAATAGGTTTTGAAAGATGAAGTACATGGTAAATTTTGGAGAATAATTTCTACATAATTCTTGTATGAGCTGTTTGGTTTCTTTCAAGACAAGGTCACCTTCTCTGTGTTTATGATCATTGACTCTTTTTTTGAAATGCCTTGCAAGTCTCAAATGGTAGTTCTAAGTCTAATGAAGTGCTTATAACCTTTTCTCATTGAAGGTTGAGTTGGTCATAGTAGGCTTGTTACTAGTCGAGTTAAGAGATCTGAGCTTCTTAGAGAACTCTTGCTGATTAGATTTCCGATTCTATAGGAAGGACTGCTTCCATTCCATATACCAATGAGTAGGGTGTGGTTTTGATGGCTGATTTATATGTAGTTCTATACCTAAGGAGGGCACTTAGAAAATGCGTATGCCAACTCTTGTGATTGCCAATCTCCTTTTAAAGGATGTTCTTCAATGCTTAACAGCTTCAACTGCTCCATTGGTTTGAGGTCTGTATGGGAAAGACCTATAGTGTTGTATCTTTTCCTTTTTCAAGAGGACAACTACCTCTTTCTGAAAGTGGGAACCATTGTCTGGGTTGACTTCAAATGGAACACCATACCTTGCAATGATATTCATTTTAATGAATTGTGCCACTCTTTTCTAGTCCAGAACTTGGTAAGGTGCAACTTCAACCCATTTCTTGAAGTAATCGATGGCCACTAGAATGTATTCAGGGCCATCAGAGGACTTTGGTGCAATATTTCCAATGACATCAATGCCCCACATAGCAAAAGGCTGAGGAGTCATGGTTGGATTAAATGGTGAGGGAGGAAGCTTCTAAAGCTTGGCATAATTCTGACACTAATGGCATTTCTGGGCGAATTGCACACAATCTCTGTTCATGGTAAGCCAGTAGTATCCTTGGTTTATGATTTTGTGTGAAAGTGCCCATCCATTCATGTGGGTGACTTTCTCCCCAGTATGGAATCACTCCATGATTTTCTTGGCTTCTTCCTTAGAAACACACCTTAGATGAATGTTGTTCCAAGTTTTCTTGTACAAAATGTCTTCCTTTAGGAGGTAACTACTGGCCAGTCGTCTTAGAGTCCTCCTTTCTTATTTGGAGGCCCTTTCAGGATAGAGTCCTTTTGCTAGGTAATTATAACTATCCCAGTGCTAAGGCTTCTGTTCAACTTCTTAAATACTCAGGTAGTGAGATTGATAGCTCACTTCATGCTTGATGCTTATCAAAATAGGACGGATAAGGAACCCATCGCATATTTCTATCATTTATGTAAGAGTTGCTAATTCATCGACAAACCTATTTTGTGTTCTTGGAAAATAGTGGAAGGATAATGTATTGAAGTTAGCTGCTAGTTCTTCAAGTCACTTATGGTAAGGAACCAACTGCTTCTCTTTGATTTTCTATTTTCCCAATGCTTGAAAAACTATGAGATTTGAATCTCTAAATACCTCTAAGTTTCTGATGCCAATCTGGATGGCTGATTCCAATCCAGAGACACAAGCTTCATATTCAGCTTCATTATTCTTATCTTGAAATCTAATTTGATTGCCAGAGGTAAGCTCTCATCAGTAGGCGTAAGGAATATCATTCTAGTACTATATCCTTTATGATTGTCTGCTCCATCAAATAATAGTTTCCATGGTGCATCTTGAATGAGTAGAATGTCCATATCAGGAAATTCAAGTTCTTCCCAATGATCGTCTGTTGAGGCAGCAACCAGTTGGTCAACAATGACACTTCTCTTGATGGCTTTCCTTCATACATACTTGAGATTATAGGCTACCAAAATTGTCATCCATCTTGCCATTTTGCTATTAAGGACACGTTTTTCCATGAGGTATTTGAGTGAACTTTTGTTAGTGAGGACATGTATGATGTATGCCCCTAAGTAGTGTATGAGCTTGTGATATACCCATACCAGAGTCAGGAAAAGCTTTTCAATACTATATTTAAGCTCATGTGTCAGCATCCTCTTACTCAAATAGTAGATGACATTTTCCTTGTAAGATTCAGGAGCATTTTGTACCAGTATGGCACCTATGGCTTCGTCGGTAACTGTTAGGTAAAGTAGTAATGATTTGTCAGGTCTAAGAGGTTATAAAACTGGAAGATTCAAAAGATATCATTTGATCTATTTGAAGTCTTCTTAGCATTGTTCGTTACAATGCTTGGAAGAATTCTTTTTTCAGTAGGTCAAAGATGGGACTGCAAGTGTCCGCTAGCTGATAAATAAATCGATTGATGTATTGCAAGTGGCCTAAAAACCTCATTATCTCAATTTTTGTTTAAGGAGGTGGCATGTCAAGAATTGCATTGGATTTGGCAAGAATGATCTCAATACCCTTTTGGTGACCATGTGACAATGGAACACTCCAGATGAGGCTCCAAATATGCATTTAGCAGTATTGAGCTTGAGATTGTACTAGTGAAGTCTAAGGAAGGACTTCTCCAATGCTTGCAAGTGCTGTTCGACAGTAGTGCCCTTAATGACTATGTCATCAACATAAATTTCCACTTCTCGGTACGTCATGTCATGGAAGATGGTGGTTTCCATTCTCTAGTAGGTGGCTCCAACATTCTCTAACCCAAACGTCATATTTTATAGCAGTAAGTACCCCATTCTGTGATGAATGTTGTTTTCTCTTTATCAGGAGGGCGCACTAGGATCTGATTATACCCAATAGCTAGATCAGTTAAGGAAATCATTTCTGAGATAAATAGTGCATCTACCAGTAGGTCAATATATGGAAGAGGAGAGCTGTCTTTAAGATAGGCCTTGTTCAGATCACAGTAGTCTACACACACTCTGACTTGTCCATCTTTCTTTGGTACTGGGACTATGTTGGCTTGCTAAGATGGGTAGTTGTTTGGTTCAATGAGCTGATGGGAGAGTTGCTTAGACACTTCTTCCTTGATCGGGCGAGACCATGCTACTTTCATTCGTCTGAGTTTCTGCTTAACAGGCTTACAATCTGGGTAGGTGGGGATCCTATGAACAATGATTCTTAGATTGAGATCAGTCATGTAACTAGGCTTCCAAGCACAACAATCCTCAAACTTTCTGATCATCTTTTCTGGAGCGTTCTTGTTTGAACATACAGATGCAACGAATGTATTTTTAGGAATTTCATGCGTGCCAATGTTTATGGGCTCTTTAATTGCATCTTTTCTTTTCTTTTAAGAACTTGTTCTCTTTTTCTGATTGATTGAGGTTAGATTCATCCATTGGAACATTAAAAAAAAAACAAAGAGACATGATCATAGCAAGAAAATTTGATCATTTTACTGATAGAAATGGGAGAAAGGTCCACAGTTATATTATATTTATAGTTAAGACTAGGTGGACCAGTTACATCATCATACTCAAAATCAGAAGACTCAGACTCAGATTTAGTTTTAGACTCAGATTCTATTTCAAACTCAATCACATCTAGTAGAGAGATAATTGCTTCATAGGACCAGTTGTCGAGCTTTTCCGATAATGGTTTGATCAAGTTGGAGAGGTTAGTGTTTTCCTCCTTGTCAGATAGCACAACTATTTCACCAAAGAGGCTAGCTTCCATATTTTCTTCATAGTCATAAACTAGAGAGTAAATTAGTTGACAATCTTCTGGTAAGAGCTTCACATCTAAGAAAATTTTGAAACCACGAATCCTGATACCAGTCATGAGGCAGATCTAAGGTTCAAAAAAAGCATAGTAAGGAACTATCTCCCCTTCTTTCATAAAGTATCTATTTAAGGTCT
>CAOJBK013275622.1:0-12700 GCA_948294925.1 Codiaeum variegatum
TAAAGCCAAAGATATCTGCTACTCCAAGAATTATTGTCCTCTTAGACAATTATTGAAGGGCATTGATGTCTTTTGTATAACCCTCCTTATGCCTATTTAAGGAGATCAGTTTCATTTGTAAAACCATCTTACAATTACAGCTTAGAATCTAAGTAGATAAAAAACCAATCAAACATTGTTTGTAACGAAACACTGTTCTTATCTCTTAAGATTTAAAGCTCAAACTGTAAGTTTATTTATGATTTATGATTTTATGATCTTATAATTGTAATTTATTTTTTGTAAAAATTGTAACAAAGTTGTATGCTCTGTGGTTGCGCCTTGCAGCGATCTTCCAAATCAAAAAATTTTGTTATAATTTTATGATTTATACAGTATCTATTTTATGATATAAATTATTGTTTCAATTTATTGTTTTATATTATATATTATTGCTTCCCATATATATATATATATATATTGAAAATTTTGCAGCCTTTCTTTAAAAGAATAATTTTTTTACTTCTAAAAAAGCACAACCCCAAGCCATACTATTATGACTTATTTATAAGAAACCGCAAGTTTGAATCCAATTCAAAATTGGAATTCTATTGTAGAATTATAAAAAGGTTCTTATATCTCAATTTAATCCTTAAAAGTATAAATAGATTTCAACCAAGTCTCTATTAATTCATTTTATATCTTCAATATTTGCCCTTTTGAGTGTGACTTATAAAGTTCTCATTACATTTGCAATAAATATAAATTATAATTCTAATTAAAATTAGAATTAGATAAATGAATGGTCTTTTAATTTATTTTAAATTTCATCAATTAATTAATTCATATTTATAGATCAAGATTGATATCTACCAATGTGTGAACACCCAAGTAATGTAGAATACCATATGGATATGGCTACACTTTTCATGAAATACTTACCATTTAATAAACTCATTTATCATACTTATATTTGTGAACCTATAATTTTACACCTCCAGAATCTCTGCTTACCTCAACTAGATTTTAAGATTTGGAACATTACGGGTCAAAGGCCAGCGCCCCTTGTTGCATCAAGGAACGATCTTAAGATAATCTCTCAGCCATATCTAAGGAAAAGAATACACAAGTCAAAAAAGTCTCAAGACATGCTAAAATAGAAAAACATAAAGGGTCGAAATTACCTGGAGAAAAATTGGACAAATGGTCCAAGGTTCTTTTGACATATGATAACAGTCAAGGCTCAGTTGTGTTTCAGCCAAAATTATGCCCACAATTGACCTACCTTCACCCATCTGGGGGTATAAGCTCAACTACTCTTGCATCTCCCCACCAACCGAGCCCATAAAAATATAACCCGCTGTCAATCCAAAAGCATAGGCTTTCAATCTCTGGGTCATCCAGGCGGAGTCATCCTTTGATTCCTCTTAAAACATATGGGCCAATGCAAGCAAGTCCACAAAATTATCATTCACTATACTTGCAGCCTCTTCAGTAACCAATCCCAATAATCTCCTAAACGAGTTAAAATAGCCTACCGACTCAACTGGAACAGCCAGGTCAGCCTCGGGGTCCTTCCCAAGCAAAAAGGAAAACTTCTCAAAAGTTGGACACATCTCGTTCATACTATCACCAAAGCAAAAGACATGATCAATAGGATCCCAAAATGGATACAGGCATTCAAAAAATCCAGTCTATCCTAACACTCCTAAGTCTCCATGCTATATTTTCCTAGGTTGATTCGGCTCAATTTGTCCAGCTTTTGACACCACCCATGTATTGCATGACTAAAAAAGGATTCCATATTATGTGCAAAAAGAAAAGAAACTTATTTTTTTGCAAAATAATTTCACTCCCCAATGATTTTTGGGTCAAAAGTCGAATTTCGTACTCCTATTTGTAGTAGCATGCAAATTGAGGTAGAAAAACTGAAGTTTAATATACAAAATAGGATTTGGAATTATTTTTACAAAAGCCCACAACTGGGGCCCAAATACAGTTAAGTAAAAAATCATGCATCTCATACACCACCCTCAAAATCGTGGCATCATCCAACACATATCTTGGGGATACTCTTGAATGAGTCTTCCACCGTAATGCAAAGGTACTACAACTACCTGTTAAAACTCAGAATCTGACGAGCTCAAAGCCTCACATGGCACAACTCAACATCGAACAAGCCCATAAATTCCAATGACGTGATCACCAGGATCTGCATGGCAATTGTAATGTTTGGCACCCCCAACTTGGCCCACCATAAGCCCAAAATCTAACATGACATAAATCCCTTAATTTGACAAGGCTACAAGCCCATAATCCAACATGGCATGGTCACAAGCCTAGAATCCTACATGGCACTTATGGGTTCACCATCATTAAATTCATCTTCTGCTCGAAGCCAATTCAGATGAGGGGGAAGCTGTGAACCCTTAATATTACACCTCTATAATCACCGTTTGCCTCAACTAGATTTAAATATTTGGAACATAATGGGATCAAGGGGTAGCGCCCCTTGTTGCATCTAGGGCAACCCTTAAGAAGAAAATTTTAAATTTCAAGGGTTACATGGAAAATTTTGCATATTTTTAGGAAATATTCATATTCTGGTACCATTAAATCCGACCCATTAATACGAGTCTAACGAATTTGACTGGGCTCAATTTGGACTTCAAACGGACCTAAAAAATCTAAGAAATCGAATTGGAGCAGACTGAAACGTACCTAGAAAATTGGGCTAGAATCCTGGCCCAAACTGATAAGGCCCGCATGCATTTCAATGACCATGTCTGCATAACTATCCTCATATGTGCGTGAGTGGATTCACGTGTGCATTGCAGCCATTGCGCATGTGTTTCCCCTTCAAGTGTGTGTGATGCGCCAACGCGTGCGTGAGTCTTCTAGCACCTGCGTGACACCCCTGACACATGTGTAACAGTGTTCACGATGCTTTTTTATTTTCAAGGGTTCTGATACGATCCCTATATATTTGTCATTTTACAGAATAGAAAAATAAATTTTGACGAAACCTCATTTCAGATTCTGATACTCATTTCATCCTCCCTAAACACTAAAAATACTGAAAATCATTTCCAAACACAGTCATTTTTCCCCAGTCAGTTCCATTTTCTAGATTCGTTACAGTTCATCAATTTAGTCATTTTCAATCCAGTTTCAGAAAGTCCTTCCCCAGTGCTCTCCGAACACAATGGAGACCCATTCAGGTTTTATCAAGCCTTCAAACCCGCCAATTTCGAAATCCAGAAAAAAAAGTAAATACGATACAATATTTTTTAAATCCATTTTTTTAATTCTGAATTAAGCCCTTTTAATATGAATTAAGGCATCTTCATTAATTAATTATTTTTTTTAAATAATTCAATTTTAAGCCCTTTGATTCTGAATTAAGGCATGTTTATCAATTATTTTTCTGAAATAATTTAATCTGAAGCCCTTTAAATTTGAGTTAAGACATGTTTATGCAATATCAGTTTTTCATAAATTAAAATCAATCAAAACTTAAAATAAACTTAGGTTACCCATTCAAAATTCATTTTTTCATTAATCAAATATTAGAATTGATTACTAGCCTAATGGTTAACTATTTTATAAATTTAAAATCGATTAGCTATTGAATGTCAAATCACCCACTGTTATCAGAACAACCCCCAACCCTTCGCGAGAAAGGAGAACGGCGTGGGGTTTGATTCCAATTCCAAGGGTACGCCGATAAGCCTTCTCACGGCTTCAACTCCAAACTTTTATTTTTCTTTTATTTCTTTTATTATATTTTTTATATTTTATGTATTATTTTTATTTGTTGCATTTTATTTTATTTTATTTTATTGTTGTTATTAAATTCTGCTTTCTGGGAATGTATGTTCCTCTCATATAATAAGATTGGTAGGTAGATCCCCTAATTTTAATTATTTCATTATTTTATGTTATTATTTATTATTATTTTCTTTTAGGGTGTTGTGCCTTCCTTAGAACTTGAAATAGGCTAGAGGAAAGACTCCTGGAAAATATTGTTTTATTGCTTTATGTGACTACCATATGCTTTATTACCCTATTCATGCATCATACTAGCAAGCTTATCCTGTTCATGCACCACAATAACTGTTCATGCATACACAAAAATCGATTTTAACTGAAATTACACATTTTTTAGCCAAAAGTTGTTATGTAAAACTGGTAAAAAATATATTTTTTATAAAAGTTATTTTATCAAATCTCGAATCCCCGAACTTCCTCTGGTTCAAACAAGAACAACCTTTTCAATTACGTTAGAAACATTTTTCTAAAATGGAGTTAATTCAAATGATTTCTTAATCACAATGGAAAAATTGTTTTCTTAAAGATTAGGCGGTGACTCTGAACATTTACACACCACGTGCACACCAACGAACACACAAAAATACACAAATGTAGGACCCTTCCACAATCTATGAAGCCAGTCATAATCTAGCTCCTAGTAGTTGGTTTCCTTTGAGCCATCAGCCTCGGATGCACGCTAGAAGATCCTGCGGGCCACTTGGACAGGGCCTCACAAAATTCCATATAGTTAATGAGTATGGAATTATGTCAACTCATATAATCAATATTGTTTTCTTGAATCCAAAACTTATAACTCTTTATAAGAAAAATATTTGAAACTCATTTCATAATATTTCCCTTAACTAATCTAGCCAGAAATTTTCTAGTTACCTTTTCCTAATAAGAGGCCATAGAATATAACTCTCTTACTATTATGAGTGATAATTCTCTATTGACTATGCACAATCTTCATATACTTTGTATAGCACCCAATCTTTATGATATGAGTAAACCATATTGGAAAACAATCATTAGAGTCAAAGTACTATAATCCATATATAAGATATTGTGATAATCTCAAATCTAAGGATACTTACATAGAGCCACCATTAGGAGATAATAACAATGACACTCAAATAGTTTATCCATTTTTTATATCTTAGTTGGGTCAATCCAATGAACTTGTTCATACTAATAAGCATCCACATATTAGTCTAAGTGTCACCACACCATATTCATGAGAGAAACTACTACATTCATAAAGTAGCGACATAATATGTGCTAGTGTTTCCACATTCATAATATCCAGTCTTATTAATGGCAAGACTAGGGATATTTAAGAATATAATCTTTATAGTGTAATATAAATATCATCATCATTATCTGATATGATTTTCTTTACACGATTAATATTCTATGGACTTTATCAATATAAGCAAATTAATCTAAATCTCATAGATAATGAATGCCAAAATAATATTACTTAAATTACATGAATAATATTATTATACCCAAAATAGATTGTCTTTAAAGCACAACTCTTTCACTAATAGCATCACAAACTCTTTGAGATCAGTAACTTAAGAATTAAAAGAGAGTCAGCCCCTCATGGTCCATCACATGAGTAAGGTTCATAACCATGAGAGACCTTACGTCTTGTGTGTTAATCTGTGGGAGGCTACTGCCTCAAATCCTAAAGTGCCACTTTCTCACTGGTGAGGCTTGCGGTCGTGAATTAACCCTATGAGAAGCTACTGCCAAAATAAAAAATTTTGTTTTTATCATGGGCAAAGCTCATGGCCGTGAGTTTAGTCCATGAGAGCCTACTGCTAAGACAAATTATTAACATCTCTATTCACGAGCAAAACTCATGGTCGTGAGTTCAGTCTGTGAAAGCATGTTTCTAGCACATTTTTAACGATTTCATCTCCAAAAAAACAACACAACAAAGGCGTATAATAGAAATTGGATGGCTCTTATACCATTTAAAGGGAAAAGTGAGTCACGCTATGAAAGTAAAAAAAAAGTTTTTGCTTTTAAAAAATTTTTCATTTTACTTATTTTGTCAAAACATTTCAACAAAAACTATTCATGTAATTATATCAAACTCTTTGATTAAATTGCATGAACAAGTTTAGGACCACATTTACCCAACAAGGTTTTATCATCAATTTTGTGCAAAACATATTAACAACTAGAAGAAAGAGTTTGAGTAACAAATACATTTTTCTCCCTCCTTCGTTAAGTTCCTCAAATGAGAAGCCTCTAACATATCCCACACCAAGCTTGAGAAAGTAAGGACTCCCCTTCTATTTGATGATGGACTTGATCCTTGCTCTCTGAGCTCCCTTGATTTTAGGTTCAAGTACTTCCTCTAGTTTAAGGAGTTTGTAAGAGTCTTAACTTGGACTTTAAAGACTTAGTTCTTAGTCATTTTCCAATTTTTAAGTTAGAAGAAGAAGAAAAGAAAGATGAACGCTTCAATCTTCTAGTCTTATTTTCTTTCTCTCGATAAGAAAAATGTCAAACTAGTCTTACCATTTACTAGACAAAAATTTTCCTTTTAAATGATTGTGTTGTACAGACATCCCACTAACTTGGATGGCTCATCACTCTTCTCCACTAACTTGGACATATATCAAGACATAATGCTTAGCATGAAAGCACTTATCAAATCATTAAGTTAGTGGATAGTGAGTTGTTATCACTTTAGTTAGTGGAGAATCTCTACACGATAAATAATTAATTATCTCATAATTAAAATTTTATTTCTTTCTTAGTCCAAGTCCAATTTCTATTTAATCCTTAATATTTTGCATCACTTAAAAAATAACAAATAGAAATATACTCTTTGTGAAATGAACTTCAAGACATGATAGGGTTTTTGTAAATTTAATTACAAGTTCAATTTGATTATTATTAATAACTAATTGAACACTTCAATTGAATATTAATATATAATATCTTTATCTAATGCTCGCTCAATACCTTACAGTGTGTGACTTACTAAGTTCATGTCCTAAATAGGAATGAAATAGAGAAAACTTTTCTCTTTATCTATGTATAGAATCCCTATTCTATACATAGTCCCGTAAGTCATGAGTGATGTCTAGCATAACATATTGTGACTACCTAAATAGGAATGAATGTTGATGATGAAATTAATGAATATTTACATGGACCTATTGATCATAATTTCTATGCACTTATGTCCCTTCATTATGGATTCTCGATCTCAACTGGGGTCATAAAGTCGTCAAACCCTATATGTCTCAATCAAATTACCACTTCTAAGTTCTAATCCTTGATAATCTCGATTCGTACCAGAAATAACTTTCTAGTGAATCATAAGGATTTCATATTAAAGAGAACCAGAAGTCATAGGATTCCTTCCTTGTTTACCCAAGTTAATAAATTCTATATTGGATAACATTTACCTCAATATATCAATGAGTACAACCACCACATGCCATATACCTCTGTATGCCTAGCAGAAGTAAGTAGTAAAAAACTATAGCCACCAATATATTAGATAACATGTCACCTCAAGTCAAAGAACTACATGCACAATTATGACATAGTCAATTGAATATTAACTATGGCAAAACCCATGTATTCATCATTAAACGTCACTGTTCGACTTACTCATCACATGAGATTCCACATGTTATCATGATATCACATTTTTGTAGCATGAGACTCACTACCCTCATTGCCATAAGTATTACATACTTATAATGGATGACAACAATAGTGATGGTCTTCTAAATTAATGATATCCCAACCGATAATTCTATAATCATGAACACATTTTATAATACGATGGCAAATAGAATCTTTCACTTATATTCTTAAACTCTTTAATAATAGGTTCTCATATAAAATATTAATGGAATATATATAATTTATAACAAATGGAAAATTCATTTAAATAAACTATATATTTTATTATCATTGGGATTCAATTATTACATTTACATTAAGCTCTAGGGCATATTAGTATAATACATCCTCCTCTCCTCCAGTGGTTCGGGATAAATAACTTATAGAGGAGAAACAATGAAGAGAGGTATCCTCCTGTGCCACTTCTCAGCTAACTTCCTTATCACCTCAGACAGCAAAAAGAGGTGAGCAAACAGAGGAGGAAGAAGGAGGTATAAAAGAAAAAGAACCAAAAGAAGAAGTCTTCAGAGACATACCTTTAAAAAATTTGTTCTAGGCATAATTTTCTATATTTTTCTCCCATATTTAGGTATATTTATCTTCAAAAATTGTGTTTGATATATTTGTTTAAGTGTTTTTTAGATAATTATAGGAATCTTTGCAAAATTAAGGTTTTTAAAGCAAAAGACGAGATTCTCGAGCTAGCGAGAGCATCAAAACAATGTTTGGAAGAAATTTAAGTGTTAAGGAATATGCACAGGCCATGCAAAATGGTATTTTTCCCCTGCATAGGGTGTCCAGGTCGTGTTCCTCTCTACCTAGAAAAACAGTTGTTGTACGGGGGGTGCAAATGATGATTTTGGTCGTGCAGGGCTGTTGAAGCAGTGCTTCTCTCTAAGCTAAATTTTGATTCCTTCATAGGTGTAAAGGGTTTGCACAGGCCATGCATATCTATTTAACTCATACACATCAATCGATTCTGATAATATAAATAGCAAATTTTACTCTATTTAGGGATATTTTGTACCTAAAAAAGGTTTTGGTGCTAGATCTTTTTCCTTTTAAGGTTTCGGACAAAGATTTGCTAAATTCCCATTATATTTAAGAATTTCTTCATTAATTTAGCTTGTTTTTAGAATGTAAATACTCCTTAATAGCTAAATTAATGAAGAAATTCCTAAATCAAAGTAAATCTAATGGAAAATTTAGTAAATCTTTATCCAAACCTTAAAAGGGAAAAGACTTAGTACCAAAAACCCCTTTTTAGGTTCAGAATATTCCTAAAACAGAGTAAAATGTACTATTTATATTGTCAAACTCGATTGATGTGGATGGGCTAAATAGATATGCATGGCCTATGCAAACACTTCACACCCATGCAGAAATCAAAATTTAGCTCAGAGATACGCACGGCTTCAATAGCTCTCCAAGACCAAAATCATGTTTTGCATGACTTGTGCAACAGCTGTTTTTCTGGGCAGAGAGGCACATGACCTGGACACTATACGCACAGGCAAAAAACCATTTTGCATAGCCCGTGCATATGCCTTGGCACTTTAATTTCTTCTAAAAATTATTATGCTGTGTTTGCTTACCGGGAATCTCGTCTTTTGCTTCAAAAACCTTAATTTTACACAAATTCCAATAATTAACTATAAAACACTTAAATAAATATATCAAGTGCAATTTTAGAGATAAATGTACCCAAATATGGAGAAAAATATAAAAAATTATGCCCAAAAAGAGTGTGCAGAGAGAGAGAGAGAGAATGGTTATATTAATTACTTCATTAAATGATAGGAGCTCTATATTTATAGGTTGATGGGTCATAGATTGGGGACACATGGTATCATGGGATTGACTCACATGTCTTAAGATGTGGGGCTGATAGTGATAGCTTTCCCATGGATGTGTAACAGGTGTTTGGTGATGAGTGGTTTAGGACCCACTCAGATAATGAGGTTCGAAGGTGAAGTCAAACTCCTAGCAAAGCGAAGGCTGATCTTCGAGGTGTCCTTCTTCTTCGAATGTTTCTGGGCTCTAGACTCAAGCTTGTCTTTAACCGACGGGCTTTGACCCAATCCATTTGGGTAGCATTGCTTTATACCTATATCAGCTTCCATGTTATTTTGGTCACTATGGAAAATAAGAAATGAGTTAGTATGGCAATAAAGGAGGACTTTGGTGGAGGCGTGGTGTCATTACCTAACTCAATGCTAGATAAATGGATAAATGCTCATATTAAGTCCTTAGAACTGTTTAGAGGTGTGTTAAATCCTATTAATGGTGCTGAGCATTGGATTAAACCATAAAAGATTATGATTAAGATTAATGTTGATACAACCAATTTTAATAGTGAAGGCAAATATGAACTTTTTTGGGTTGCCAAAAATCATGAAGATCATTTACTTGTAGTAAAAAATTCATGTAAGCCTAAACAAGTTAATGCAGAATTGGTAAAAGTATAAAGTGTCAAGGAAGCATTAAGCTAGATTAAAGGGAAACAATGGAGAAACATGGTTATTGAATCATTCTGTCTTACAACTATACAAGCCATTCAAAGTAATGTTCATATGGTATCTTTATTTAGTCTGTTAATCAATGACTGTAGAGTTTTATTGTCAAATTTAGATAATGTTTATCTTTCCTTTATTAAATGACCTGTAAATAAAGTAGTTCATCATCTTGTTATAGCTTCTTGTTTCTTGTAGATCATGTTATTAGAGAGCAATGCCTTCTTAGCTTTGATATCAATATTGTTTAGGACATGTTTTACTTTGATTTTACTATTAAAAAAAGTCATTTAAAATAATTAAGGAAGAACATTAAATTAGGAATTTATTTAATTTAAAAGAATTTTTACTATAAAACATCACAAATTTTTTTAGGAATCCAGGTCTATACAACAATTTTTAAACATGAGTCACTTAAAATTAAAAATTATGTTATAAAATCTTAATTGACTTGCCAGCAAAATTGGCTAGCATTTTATGTCTCTATCTAAATATAAAGGGTTAAAATCTCAATCATCCATTTGACATTTTTTTTTTAAAATTGTCTTTTTCTAGATCATTTTTTAATACAAATTCAATCTTAATATTTTGTATTTTTATTCTTTGGTTTCATTTTATTTATTTTAATATAAATTTTTTATTTATTATCTATAAAATATTTATTTTATAAAATTTTAATTATTTATTCATTATTTAAATTTTAATATTTTTCTAAATCTTTCAAAAATAATAAATTATTCAAATATTACATCACCAATATTCAATAAAATAACGTGAAATATTCATCAATATTGATAAAAATATTCAATATGTCTTATTTATTTTTGTAATATATATATATATATATATATCAAAAGACAATATAGTCATCATATATAACAAAAATATTTAGTACTAATGTAGAAATTATTAAATGTTAATGTATTCATTATTAGTAGAAAAATATTCACTATTATATATACATATGTTCATATTCATATTTCACTATATCAAAAGACATGAAATTAATTTGATACATTTATTTAGTATCAAAAGGTTGGATATTCATCGCATATAATAAAAATATCTAATACTAATAAGTAAAATATTAACTATTTAAGTATTCTTATAGAAGATATATATGGTGTGATATGTTAATATATTCTTTAGTCATTATAAAAATATTCAATACTATAGATTTGAACATCAGAATCAACATTAATACTAATATAAGTAATATATTCATTATCATTTTTAGAAATATCGCTGTGTTTTTTCAGTTAAAGTCTGAATATACATTTTCTTCTTATTAAATATTCATTTAACACAACAGAAATATCTATTTTGTATAAAATATTCATCTAGCTTATTTAATACTTTAACTATTAAGAATAAAGAATAAATTCTAATACACTTGAACCTTTTTTTATACATCACAAAATAAACAAATATTCATTATCTTATTTCATTTTATGATGGAAAGGAACAATAGTTAAATGTAAAACTTACAAAATCACATACAATTTCAAAGTTTTGAGCAATCATACACTATGAATCAGTTATGATCATTTTCAAAGATAGAAATATTATTCTATTTGCTTTTGTGTTCTTGATCTTGAGGGGGAATTTAATGAATATTTATGGAGGTAGTGAGATAGTTAAGTTGTTATGAGGGAACAATTTTTGTTTTTTATTTTAAAATTTATAAATGTTGGCTTTTTTATAGGGAGAAATCATCTTTTTAGGGTTATTAGAGCAAGTCATTTACACTATTAAAGAGGCATGTATTTTTTGTATCGAGTCCACAATTGAATTTTGGACCTAAGTCCATCATAAAATGATTGATAAAACCTTACCATAATAATACTTTCTTAATTAATTTAATTCAATTAAGTGTAAAAACCTTACTATTTCTTGTGACCGAGCCGATAAGGACACTTGGGTGGGAGATATATCGATCCTAAGTCCTTGGTCCGAAAATAGTATTTGGGACCCTCGTTTAAGTCTAGGTCGAGTTTTGTTAATACAAAAATGGAAACGAATATTCTTTTTATCCTTTTATATTTATCTTAAAACTAGAGCTAAATAGTAATATTTTTTTTTTATCTTTTTAATACAATGAAGCAATAACATAAAGGAAAAGAACAAAGCTAAAGAAATCAAAGATAAACCTAAAACTAGATAAGTGTCACTAGACCCGGTGCTAAAGTCATCGCCAGCCGCCTTGTGCAAAGCTCTGGATCACACGTTCTATCCTAGATGTTGACGTGTCATCACCAAAAAGTCCATGACTAGGAGGAGGGATTGGTATTTAGGTCATGGTTGTCAATCGTCAAGATAGGTGGAGATGTAGTCAGACTTCGCCACTCAATGGAACAACAGCAACCATGTATGGCTAGATTATGGTTTTGTTGAGAGCAAAAAGATAGGTTTATTTGTCTTAAAGAGAATTGATAGTGATTTTAGAAGTTTCAGCTCTTTATATAAGTGGCCAAAGTCGGTGGGATCCTACTCCAAGGATCTCAGACTTGGGCTTGGACTTTGGACCACTGATTTGGGCTTAAGGTGGTGACCTATGGATTTCTTAATGTGTGATAGAAGTATGGGACTTGGAAACACACAAATTGGGCTTCCATAGGTTAGGCTTAGTCTATTCTTTTCCTAGAATAGTTGGGGCTCTCTTGCTTCTAGGCTTGGGCTGACTATAGATGTTCGGTAGTGGATAGGCCAACCACGCCACCCCCCCCCCCCCC
>CAOJBK013276044.1:0-15272 GCA_948294925.1 Codiaeum variegatum
TTCAGCAATTGGAAGCCTAAAATATGCTATGCTATGTACTAGACTAGATATCACATATGTTGTTAGTGTGACTAGCAAATTTCAATCCAATCTAGGATTAGATCACTAGAATACAACCAAAGCTATCCTTAAGTACTTGAAAAGGACTAAGGATTTAATTTTGACATATGGAGGAGGTGACTTAAGGATAGATGGTTTTACTGATTCTGATTTCTAATCAGATGTTGATGATAGAAAGTCTATCTTAGGATTTATCTTTACCTGTAATCGATGAACACTTTGCTGGAAGAGTTCCAAGTAATTAACCATTGTGGACTCCACTATAGAAGTCGAGTACATTGTTGCATCATATGTCACAAAGGAAGCTATTTGGATTTAGAAGTTTGTGAAAGAACTAAATGTGGTGCCTTCCATTCAGTCTCCTATCTCTCTCTACTATGACAATAATGGATTCATTGCTTAGGCAAAAGAATCCAAATCTCACCAGAAATCCAAACACATAGAAAGGTGATATCATATTATCAGAGAGATCATTAGGAGTGGTGATGCAACCATACAGAAAATAGTGTCGGTTGAAAATAAAACAAATCCTTTGATTAAAGCTATGAGTTAATAGTAGTTAGATTTTCATCTTAAGAAGATGGGTTTTAAATATTGTATCGATTGGGTCTAGATTAACTCTAGTGCAAGTGCGAGATTGTTAGAGATGTATGCCCTAAAGCAATGTACATTATATATGTTTATAATAATATTTCCTAAAATGGAAATGTAATATATATTTCATTTAAAGAATCATTGGTGACATGTTATCTAGCAAATTAGTGGCTATGGTTATTTACTGCTTACATATTGATGCTATCCAAGTATTGATATATGGCATGTGGTGGCCATAATAAGTGATATGTTGAGGTAAATGATCTAAGAAAGGATTCATTAAATTTGGTAAATAAGGAAAGAATCCTATGACTTCTAGTTATTCTTGATACTCAAATCCTTGGCCAAGGTAGATATTGACTAAAAAGAGTTTCTAGTAGGAATTGGGTTTATCGAGAACTTGATAGAGGTCATATGATTTGGCATATAGGGTTTCACTATTCCAAGACCATAGCTAAGATCGGGAATCCATAATGAAAGAATTCAAGTGCACGGTAATTATGATCGAAAGGTCCATGGAATGTCAAGGATATGATCACCAACATTTATTTCTAATTAGTTAGTCATGATATGTTATTCTAAGCATCACTCATGACTTATGAGACTAAGTGTGAAATGGGGATTGCTAATTAGAACATGAATCTAGTAAGCCATAAACCATAAAGCAATTCCTAAAAGCTTGGATATAAATTATATTTATAATTAATTAAAGAGTCTTATTAATTATTAATGATAATTGTATTAAACATGTAATTAAATTTACAAAGACCCTAACATGGCTTGAAGTTTAATTCACAAAGGGATTATTTCAATTAAGTCATAATTTGTATGAGATACAAATAATCATGATTAATTGAAATAGTTTTAGACAAATAAAATAATTAGCCTTAAACATGAGATGTTTAGCCTAATCTATATTAGATGTGGTTCATTGAGGATTATAAGAATTCCTACTAATTATGCTCTTAATGTTGTAGACTACTTGACTAAATGAGGCCAACGGTTCAAAACAGGCTCAAATCAGACTTCAAACAGACTTAGAAAATGGAAAAAACTGAATCAAATCAGACCGAACCGAACTAGAAAATCGGGCCTAGAGACTTAGGCCCACAAATGCATGTGTTTTTCCCAAAATGACGCATTTTGTCTCCTAGTGTTTCTGCCATGAACTTTTATAAATTCAGACTTTTCATAATAGTTTGAGGTTCCAGTTTTCCAGATTCCTAGACTCAATCAAACCTATTTCCTAGCCTCCAAACACCTCTAAACACTACCAAAACACTTCAATTCCTCTTCTATCGATCTGGATCATCAGATACTCACAATAGACACTCTAGTTCTCATCAATTTAGAGATTCGATCCCTTCAATTCCAGTTTAGAGAGATAGGCATACACCCACGCTCTTCGAACACAACAGAGACTCGTTCAATTATCATCAAGCTCTCCAACCCTCCAATTCTAAAGCCCTATAAGAAAAAGGTAAAATTGGTACAATATACTTCTATTCCTTTAATCTATAAATCAATTAAGTCCTTTTAATATGAATTAAGGAATCTTTATCAAAATTCCATTTTTCATAAAAATGAACTATTTTAAGCCATTTGATATGAACTAAGGCATGCTTTTATTTAAATAGTATTTTCATAAAAATGAATCAAATTAAGCCCTAAAACAAACTTAGGCAATTATCTCACAATGAAAATCACTTTTTTTTTTTAATAAAAAAGGAACTGGTTAATAGCCTATCGGCTAACAACTTTATTAAATAAAATTGGTTAGCTACTGAACATTAAAACCACCCAGTTATTATGAGAACAACCCCACCCTTCCTCAGAAGGGAGAACGACATGGGATTTGATTCTCGTTCAATGGAATATGTCGATAAGCCGTTTCATGGACTCAACTCCAAAATTGCATTTTCCTTTATTGTATTTGTTCTTTCATTACTGTTGTTGCTATAGTAAATTTATTTATGTTTGTTGTTGCGATTGGCTGCATTTCTGTTATTTTTGTGTTATTATCGTATTTTGTTTATGGATTTGTATTGGGGAATGTGTGCTCTTCTCATATCGTAAGATTGGAGGGGAGATCCTTTGATTTTCATTATTTTGCAATGTAATTTAATTTTAATCACTTTCTTTGGGATGTGTGCCTTCCCTAAAACTTGAAGTGGGCTAGAGGAAGAACTCTTGATTTATTTTTTTTGTTTTTGTCGTCTTATGTGATTGGCATATGCATTATAGCCTATCCATGCATCATATTTGCCATGATATCTGTTTATGCATCATGTGATATGCCATGAATATAAGAAAATATAATTTAAACCAAAATCACTTTGTTTTAAGTAAAAAGTTATTATTTAAATAGTCAAAACTATTTTTCATAAAAATTATTTTTATCAAATCACGAATCTCCGAGTCCCATTTGGTTCGTGGCCAAACCTTTTCTAAAAATTGGGCAAAATTATTCAAAATTTTCCTAAAAATGGAGATAACTGAAATGATTTCTTAATCACCATAGAAAATTATTTTTCTTAAAGATTAGGTGGCGACTTTGTACACTTCACACACTACGTACACACTAATGAACACACGTGGATGCACAAATGTGGTACCCAGCCCCAATCTGGGACGTCATGCATAACCTTACCCCTCGTGGTTGGTTTCCTTGAGCCAAAAATTTGAAAGCACAATGGGGAAATCCCGTGGGCCACTTGGTTAGGGCCTCACAGCTGGCGAATCCATCGAGGACTTTTGGAAACTTAACAAAAACTAAATGGATTATTTTTTGATAAAAAAATCTTTTTGGCTTAAAACTGAGTGAAAGTAGGTTTCATGCATCACTTCACAGGATCCCTTATTATAGGAAAACCTAGATAGTGAGTAAAATTAAGTGAGCTTCCTTACTTGGGAATGCTTCTCCGATAGTTAAATTATCCAAATCTAAGGCATACCCCCCGATCCTTTCGGTTGGGATAATGAGGTCTCACATATTACCGAACCCACGCGAATCTCTTTAATTAACTTGTGGTTAGGTATATCATAGCTCTAGTCTTTAGGGAACCTCTAAACCACCAAACTATCATGTAATGATTAGAGTTGACCCGAGGTCTCATATACCCTAACAGTCCAAGGTTCCCTAGAGCTATAGTACAGATCAAATGTCAGCAGTGTTTCGGCTAAGATCATGCCAATAATCGACTTACCTTCACCCATCTAGAGTATTAGCTCATCTATCCTCATATCCCCCCATCCAACTAGGCCTATAAAAATATAGCCTGCAGTCAATCAAAAGGCATACTCCTTCAGTCTCTAAGCCATCCAAACAGGGTTATCCTTTGATTCCTCCCAAAACATAAGGGCCAATGTAGGCAGGTCCATTAGATCATCCTTCACCATACCTGAAGCAGCCTTTATGCTCAAATTCAGTAACCTTTTGAATGAATTTAAATAGCCTACCCATTCAATTGGAACAACTGAAACAACCTTGGGGTTTGTACCAAGCAAAAAGGAAAATTCCTCAAAGGTAGGATACATTTTGTCCATACCAGTCTCGAACCGGAATACGTGAACAATGGGATCCCAAAATTTTATGCAAGTATTCAGAAAGTCTCAATCAATCCTAACACTCCTAAGAGTTGGTAAAGCTGGCACACCTTACCTCTCGAGGTTGATCCTATGCATTTTGCTCAGCTTCTGCTACCACTCATGCATCACATGTTTAAAAAAAGGGTTCCATGTTGTGGTAAAAAAGGAAAGAAACTAACTATTTCTATAAAATAATTTTATTCTCCAGTGGTTTTCTGAATTAAAATTCAATTTCTGTACTTTTATTTATAGTGGCATACGAATCAAGGCAGAAAACTGAGTTTGGAAGGCTGAACTTGCGAGCCAGGACAAAATGCATGTGTTTTAGCATAAATGCATGTATTTATGCCAAAATGCATGCATTCTAGCACAAACACATGCTTTTGGCAGAAAATGCATGCTTTTGCTCCAAAACACATGCATTTTGAGCTAAACACACACATTCAGCTGCACGTGTCACGAGGCAATCTGGCCCATCGAAATGATTCTTTCTGACCCGATCCGATTCCATTTTTGCTCTATTTTTTACCCACAATATTTTTCAAATTGAACTTCTCAAAATCATTTTCAAAAAACAATTAGAAAATGACGAAACTAAAATGAAAATTTCCTGAATTTTCATAAAAATTGAACTGAAGTTAAAAAAAAAAGTGAAATTATTTTTACAAAAACCCACAATTGGGGCCTGAGTATAGTAAAAAACATAAAATAATCATGCATCATCCTCAGGTTGAGCCTCCTTTGCAGCATCCTCATCCTCAAAGTTAGTTTGTGCACCGCGTCATCTAACGACCCTCTACTCCAAATAGATCCTCACGGCGGTCAACTCGGCAAGAGTGGTATTTAAGCTAAACATAGTCCTCTGATGGGTGTCCACGCCCAAACCAAAAAATAGACCAAGAATTTGTAAAGAAAAAGTAGAGATTAGAGGCTGCCAATTAACAAGTATGACTGTTATAAGGGTTAAAGAATTTACCATGTCTAGAACCTGAGAATAGTCCACTTTGGGCTCCCTAGGCAAATAGCTATAACCCACGTGATGAACCTGGCTAGTGCTCGATGCATCAGTGTAAGCAACCTGGTCGGTTATCTGGGGAAGCCCATGCCAAGACTAACTAGTACTAGCTAACATGTGTGATGAATAGGCACCCATGCCTGAAGAAGCAAAACATTAGTGGGGTGTAGCATGATGACTACTCCTACTACGAGGCCTCTATCTCATAGTAGCAGCACCCACTCTCTGAGGTTGGCCGCTATAACATAAAATGGGGGCATCCCAACCATCAGACGTGATGCCATGAAATCTGGGTATGAGGTATCCACAAGCATGTAGTCCTTTTGGGTTCTCCTAACTCGCCAGCAAGCCTGGAAGGAACCAGACATCCTTTGACACGTTTACAAGGGAGGATTAATAGACACAACCCTCTCCTAGGTGGACTGGGTCATGACACGCTTTCTAAGAAAGAACTCCATCAGAGAGGTTGAGCTGATCAAAACACATCTCTGATT
Organism: Codiaeum variegatum; assembly: GCA_948294925.1. Taxonomy (NCBI): domain Eukaryota; kingdom Viridiplantae; phylum Streptophyta; class Magnoliopsida; order Malpighiales; family Euphorbiaceae; genus Codiaeum; species Codiaeum variegatum. Next base: position 5,752 of record CAOJBK013276044.1, read on the forward strand.
AAAAGTAATCCCAATAGCATGACGGTCTAGATCTCTAAGCTCAATCATGTGGAAGGGTCTCCAAACAACTAAAAATTTCCAGAACAACAAGCATAAATAAAAAAACCTCAAAGATAAAATGGGTAAAAATTATCAGAACATAACTGGGTCAAAGTGGCTAAAATATGCCTATAACAAAAAAAAGGTGTAACTGTCCAGATTTGGGAGCTAAGACTTCCTGCGCCATATCCTTCCTAATAGAAAAGGAGGCTGGGTTCAAAGCATGATAATGGGAGTAATCGAACCAATGTGGGCAAAGGCCTAAAGCTGCAAAGAAGATAAATAGTTCAATAAATTGATAGAAAATCAAAATAAACAGAAAAAGTGAAAGGCTTATACTGACCTCCCATACAATGGCAATCACTGAGATAGTTATTCTAACAACGTTAGATAGAATGCTCATGCCTCTGTATGCCATTGACAGAGTGGCTCCGCCCCAATCATACTCTCCTACCTACCTGCCACTGGGTTTACCTTTTTGTTCAAAGAGTAGATACCCAATTCGTTTCCCCTTTCCCAAAGGTCATCATGTCAAACATTGGAGATATCCCACCAACTGCTGATGCCATTGCACCCAATTCTACTATTGCTGCTCCACCAGTTGACATTGCCTTTATGCTCATTGAAATTGTGAAAAGGCAAGAGGAAGCCATACAGACTAAATAAGAGACTCTCTCTACTATAATGCAAACCTAAGAGCATACTATTTTGGGCAAGGTCTAAGCCATGCTGCTATAAGTTGGGGTTCAGCCTAACAACCATGCTTCCTCCTCCAATTCTGGGAAAGACCTTATGGTTAATGAAGCTATTGTCCTAACTCCACCTACCGGCCATGGAAACAGTACCCCAGCTACCTTTACTATGGATCCTTTCTCTAAAGGGGTTGAAGATCATCCACTCCTCAAGACTATGGCTAAAAAGTATAAGGAAATGGAGAAGACTCTGAAAGCTTTGAAAAAGAAGGAAAATATCCTTGGTGTGAAGGCATTGAGTCCCATCCTCAATGCTAGCCTCTAGCTAAAATTTTAGATGCCAAATTTTGAGATGTTTGATGGCATCACCTGTGCTAACACTCAACTTAGAATTTTTGATGGTACTTTACACCCCTTGAGTGTGGAAGGAGAGCTCTTTGCTCAGCTTTTTCAATAGTCACTTACTGGTGCATCTCTGAATTGGTTTATCCAGTTAGAGGATTCCAAGAAACATGCCTAGGAATCCATATGTAATGAATTTTTAACACAATACTCATATAATCAAGAAGTTGATGTTAAAAAGTGAGATCTTAAAACAATAAAATAATTACCAAAAGAAACTTTCTCTACTTTTATCACTAGATGGACAAAGTGTTAGGGTTATATGCCCCAGAGCATGTACTTTGTATATATACGTGTAATCTTAATCTCATATTGGCTTTTAATAAATATATTTCATTTAATGATTACCTTTATTTTAGTGTTTAATGTACATATGTTCCTTAAGTCTTTTGTGAAAGAATCTATTCTCAAAGAGTTTGGGAATATGGAGACATATTCTCTTTTCCATAGACTTTAAAGTGAGTTCATGGTCAGAGGATTATTGGTAGGAACGTCAATAATCCGAAAAGACTGCTAGCTCTATTATCATCCATGATAAGTTTGAGATACTTATTGCTATGGAGGTAGTGAGTCTCATGCTACAAATATTTGATGTTGTGACAACACATGGACATGCTCATGTGACGAGTAAGTTGAACAATGACACTAGATGATAAATACATGGGTTTTATCCAACAGTCAACATCTTATCATCTAGATCATAATTGTGCATATAATCCTTAGACTTGAGGTGACATGTTAGAAATCATATTGGTGGTTATGGTTTGTTTCTGCTTACACACTGATGCTATCCAAGTATTTATATATGGCATGTGGTAGACATAATTAGTGAAATGTTGTGATAAGTGATCTTTGAGAAAGGATTCATTAACTTAGGTAAACAAGGAAGGAATCCTATGACTTGTGGTTGTTCTTGATACTCAAATCCTTAGCCAAGGTAGTAAATAGGGTTTTTAATAGGAATTGCTTTATCGAGAACTGAACTAGATAGAAGTCATATGATATGGCATATAGGGTTTGACTCTTTTATAACCTTGCTAAGATCAGGAATCCGTAATGAAGGGATTCGAGTGCATGGTAATTATGATCGAGAGGTCTATGCAATGTCAAGGATATGAATGTCAACATTCATTTCTAATAAGGTAGTCGTGACATGTTATGCTACACATTACTCACAACTTATGTGATTGAGTGTGCAATGGGATTTCACATTTGGTGGGAAGAAAAGAGTTTTCTTTATCCCATTGCTAATTAGAACATGAACCTAGTAAGTCACACACCATAAAGTATTTTTCTATGGCTTGGAATTAAATCATATTGATAACTGATTAAAGAGTTTAATTAATTATTAATGCTGATTGAATTAAACTTGTATTTAAATTTATAAAGACCCTAACATGACTTGAAATTTAATATATAAAGGGATTAATTCAATTATATCATAGTTTGTATGAGATGCAAATGGCATGACTAATTGTAATGGTTTTGGACAAAATTAAATAATTAGGCTTAATCATGAGATGATTATCCTAATCCACATTAGATGTGGTTAATGAGAGATTAAAAAGAGTTCCTACTAATTATGCCTTAATGTTTTTTAACTAATTGACTAATCAAAAAGTCAAATGGTTAAATAGACATAGTTCCTTATTTCCTCCTTAAATTATGGAAAAGGAAAATTGGGTTGTTAGTACAAGAGCTCTAGGCTCTCTTCTTTTTCCCTAAGTGATTTTAACCCAATCACTATTCATCATCTTCTCCATTAATTTAGAGTGAGAAGCTCTCTAAGAGTTAAAGAGAGAAAGTTTAAATCATGACACCATATTTGAGAAAGGGAGTTTATTCTTGAAGAAGAGTTCTTCAACCATAAACTCTTCTTCTATTCCTCTTTGAAAGGAGTGTGTGGAGAGATCAAGTCTAAAACAACCCCTAAATTCTCAAGTTCTCAACAAAGGAGCAAGAACCAAAAAGGATTTTGGCAACCAAAGAGAGTTAGTTCGAGTTCCTTGAAGAGGAAACTAGATTAATTCTTAGGAAAGCTTCAGTATGTGTCGAGCTAGAGGCTTCACACTTGAGGTGCTTAATGAAGGAGGGAGTTAAGGTATTTTATGCCTCTAATCCTTCTCATAAGTTATATTTATGTTTTGTACAATAATTGGCTAACGATTCTTGATTGAAATTATGGGTCCTAATCTAGGTTTAGATGTTCATTAAAGAGTTTAATAAACAACTAAATGATCTATGCTAAAAGAGTTTTAGCATAGAAGTTAGTTTTTACAAAAGTTTTGAAAACCAAAAATCGAACCTCATCGATTTGAATTTTTTTCATTTGCTATATAGCTCATAGTTTTTCCTTCAGGAAGAAAGCCTACCAAATGGTGACATACCAATTGTGCCAGAACAGATTAACATCATTGTCAGGAACTTACTACCCGTCTATCGAGACAAACTGATAACCCAATACTTGCCTAACTTCAAAGCACTTATGAATGTTGGCACTCACCTAGAAGATGGGCTTGAATCTAGTCTTATCAAGGATCAAACTCAAGCCTTATCCTCCTGCTTCAAGAAAACCAATGCTACTCAGAAAGAGGGCAGAGTTACTGCAATCTCAGTCTATAAACCTTTTCAGATATAATGAAGCGAATTCACAAACTTAAGGGGGATTAACACTGATCTATCTCCTAAAACAGTGTTTAGAAAAGGGTGCCTTCCAACCATTGGAGTCCAAGCCTATTCCTAATCCATTACTAAAGAACTTCAATATGAATGAGAGGGTCAGGAGAAAAAATTGATGATTGCAAGGCCCTTCACTACAAAATACAAGATCTCATTGATATCAAGGACATATTGTTGCTTATTGCAAATATTGGCACAAATCCCCTCCCAGAGCATAATGTGAATGTAATACTAAATGAATTTAAGAAAGGGGATTCTACACACCTTATCACTAGTGCTGTGCTCTTGAGCAATTATCACTACATTGAAGATGACTAATCTTTCTTGGAAAGGTCTCTCTACCAAGATTGCTCACAACTTATTGCCCAACCTTCCTTAGGAAGGCCAATCCATAATGATTATTGTTGTGTCATTATTGACCTAAAACACTAGGGTGAAGAGATAGATTTTATTATAAGAAGTGGAAGAATCACTTAAATGCTTGTTACAATTCCATCTATTAGTCAACCAGTGTATCAATCCAAAGGGACTCTTGAACTTCAAGAGGATCCCATACTCAAACAACTCCAAAACATGCAAGCAAACATTTCCATTTGGAGTATCCTCATGTGTTCTTACCCTCACAACCAAGCTCTTTGTAAGGCACTGAGTCAATGCAAGACTCCAACAGATATTCCTTCTCGAGCTCTGGTTGCTTCCATCATAAGTTCTATAAAAGGGACATCCATTTCTTTTTCTAACAATGAGATCTTGCCTAGGGGACCACACAATGATTCCCTTCATATTACCATCATCACAAGGGAAAAAACTATCCTGATGACTTTGGTTGACAATGGGTCTGCACTCAACGTCTGCCCACAAAAAGTTGCAAGTTGCTTGAGGTTAAGTGCTATTGATTTCACCCCCTTATGATCAAATTGTATGAGCTTATGATAACTCTAAAAGAAAAGTTCTGGGAGTGGTGACTTTGACCTTCACTATGGGCCCAACTAGCTTCAAAATACCATTTCAAGTCATAGGTGTGTCATCCTATTTCAATTTGCTTGCTAGGTCAGCCTTGAATTCATTAAACAAAAGCTGTGCCATTGACTTTGCATCAAAGGGTGAAATTCGTATTAAAAAATGGTATTGTTTCTATCAAAGTAGACTTGTCTAGAAAATCTGATGTTTGAGACATTATTCCTATCTTAGAAATCTAGCTCGAGTTATGGGCATATCTTTTATCTGGCTTTTCATTTACCCAATTCATCAATGTAATTAAGAATCTAAAAGATCTAATTGCCCTGGATTTCGATCCGTATTACCACCCAATGATTGGAAACATTTTGAAGCATGTGGCCTATTTTCCTAGTCTGGGCCTTTGGAAAAATCAACAAGGAGTTGAGTCCTTCAAAGAATCAAAGTTTTCCACTCCTCCTTTTAGCATGGGTTATAACAAAATAAATGATGAGATTGATGAAGAGAATGCCAAAGTCAGAGAGAGATATGTGATTACTAAGTAAGGGGGACAAGCTGACATCCTCATGAGGCCATACTTCACAACACTAAATGGGTACTTTGTCAAAAAAAGAGAGACAGTTCCTTATTGCGCTTTCCCCAAACCTTGGATATGCCTTGTGACTGGAATTAGAATCCCTAGATTTGAGATATTTTTCGATGTAAAGCTAACCACTAAAGTGGACCTATATAATTCTTGGACAATGACTATGAAGAGAACATGGAAGTAAGCCTCTTTGGTGACATAACTATTCTCACTCAAAAAAGAGGAGAAATCTGACATCTCCACTATATCAATCATGCCAATGGAAAGTTGAAGACCTGGCATTTTGATAATAATCCTATTACAGAACAATCTGAGACTGAGTCTGAGTCAAGTACTGAATTTGAGTCTAGTAATGAGTCTGAATCTTCATCCTCTTCTGAGTCTGATTCTGATGTAATTGGTCCATTGGGTTTTAACTATGAATATAATGTAACTGTGGACCTCTCTCCAATTTTTATCAATAAGACTGCAAAATTTTCTTACTACGAGCCTGTCTCTTTATTTTCTTTTAATGTTCCAATCGATGAATCTGACCTCAATCAAATAGAAAAAGAGAATAAAATAATTAACAAAATAAAATATGCAGTTAAAGAGCCCATAAACATTGGAACTCATAACATGCCTAAAAATACATACATTACATTGCATGCTCAAACAAATAAGACACTAAGTCTACTATCAAAAGGTTCGAAGACTGCTTCGCTTAGAAGCCCAGCAACATGACCAGACTTGATCCAAGCATCGTCATCGATAAAAACCTGACATACCCAGATTACAAGCCTGCCAAATAGAAGCTCAGGCACATGAACCTCATTTGGTCTATTCTAATCAAGGAAGAAGTAACTAAACAGTTTACTCATAGATTCATTGATCCAGTCAACTACCCTTCTTGGTTGGCAAACATCATCCTAGTACCGAAGAAGGATGATAAAGCCATAATGTGTGTGGATTATCGAGACTTGAACAACGCATACCCTATGGGAAATTTTCAACTACCCCACATAGACCTCTTTGTCAAAGCACTAGTTGGTTTAGAGATGGTTTCCTTAACCAATATGGTCATGAGGTATAACCAAATCTTGGTTTATCCTCCTGACATGGAAAAGACAACCTTTATCACCGAATGGGGTACTCACTGTTACAGAGTAATGCAATTTGGGTTAAAGAATGCTGGAGCCACTTACCAATGAATTGATACTCCAAATTTCCATGACTTAATGAATAAAAAGTGGAAGTCTACATTAATGACATGGTCATTTAGGGTGCTACCCCTGAGTAAGATTTACAAGTGCTGGAGAAGTTCTTCCTTAGACTATGACAGTACAATCTTAAGTTGAATCCCAATAAATGTATATTCTTAGCCTTATCTAGAGTATTCCTGGGTTACATGGTTAGCAAGAAAGGCATTGAAGTGGATCCAGCTAAATCCAAAGCCATTCTAGACATGCAACCTCCTAAAATTGAAAATGAGATAAGATGCTTTTTGGGCCATATAAAGTACATCAGTCGGTTCATCCAACAGTTAGCAGACACTTAAGGATAAATATTCAACCTTCTTAAGAAAAATTCCTCTAAATAATGGAATGAAGAGTGTCAGAGGGCCTTTGAATAGGTTAAGAAGTACCTTCTAAATCTGCCAGTTCCACAACCTCCTAGACTTGGCCAGCCACTATTGCTCTATTTAACTATTACTGAAGAAGCCGTGGGGGCAATGCTGGCATAAAAGGCCCAAGATTCACATAAAGAGAATGCCATTTATGACTTAAGTAAAAGGATGTTGGCTCACAAACTCTAATACAAATACTTAGAAATGCTCTACCTAGCTCTGGTGTAGGTCTATCACAAATTGAGGCATTATCTGAGGGCAAACATTACACATGTCCAATCTGATTAGAGCCCACTCAAATACCTCATAGAAAATCATGTCCTAGATTGTAAGATGGCTAGATGGATGAAAGTCCTGGTAGCCTACGGCCTTAAATACATTTAGAGAAAGTCCATCAAGGGTAGTGTCATTGTCGATCAATTGGTTGCTGCCCCAACCGATGATCATTGGGAAGACCCTGAATTTCTTGATGAAGACATTCTTTTCCTTTAAATTGAAACATAGAAATTGTATTTGATGGAGTTATAAACTATAAAGGTTATGGAGTCAGATTGGTGTTCCTTATGCCTACCTAGGAATGCTTACCTCTAGTAATCAAACTAGATATTAATGTAACCAATAACAAAGTCGAATATGAAGCATGTGAATTTGGACTATAATCAGCTCTCCAAATTGGAATTAGAAACTTAAAAGTCTACGGTGACTCCAACATCATTGTCTCACAAACTTTTGGAAAATGGAAAATCAGAGAGGAGCGGTTGGTTCTTTGCCAAAAGTTCCTCGAGGAGTTGGCCAACAACTTTGATGACTTATCATTTCACTACCTTCTAAGAACTCAAAATAGATTCACCGATGCACTAGAAACTCTTGCATCCATGATAGAAATATGTAATGGGTTCATTATCTATCCCCTTTTGATAAGAATCAAGCATCAATCGAGTTTTCAGACTCATTGCATGAACATTCAAGAATTCAAAGAGCAACTAATGCGCTTCTACTGCAACACCCATAAGTGTACGGGGTCATACCAAGTAGTATAAATGTTGCATGCCGGTATTGTTCTCCCAAAGGATTGGACGGTTTAATTGATCAAGAACAAGCTCAATCACCTAGACTATTGTTTAGCTCACAATTAATTATTTTGGATTAATAAATAAAGCTAAATTAAACTTAAAACTAAAATTGACTAATTAGCAATTTAATGAAAATCAAACATAAGGATAAGATTTAATGAGAGAAATGTCTACCTAGACTTAGACTCGTATTTGAATATATTGAATGGATAACCAATATCTCAATGAAAATCCAAAGCAATCAATAAGTGGGTTTTCACAAATAAGTAGGTTTGCATTTTTTTCAAGCAAACAAACCCCTAATTCCTAAATAAAGGTCAATAATCTCTTCACACAACCAAGCAATTAAGAAAAGCATTAAGAACTTGTGAAATAAACATAAACCCTAGGCATCTATGATTCTATCTCTAGCAATCAAAGAAAACCCAATTGATTTTAAGTGTTCTAAACCTAACTTTCTATCTCTAGCAAATATTAGGCAACATCAATCATCCACAAGCATGCATTTAAGATGAAAAGTGTAGAAAAATAAATCAAAATCAATACTTGAAGGAAACCCTAAATGTTCATTAAGAAAAATAGTTGATTAATTCATAAAAATGTTAAATACTCATCTAATCTAGGTAGACTAAAAGAGTTTAGTTTATAACTAAAGCATGAATATAATATAAAATAGAAGAGAAAGAGAACAAAGATAAGAAACTTATATGGATTCTTAACATCTATACCCAAACCTTTAATACCCTTGTTGAATCTTGATGAAGAGTTGATCTTGATCTTGAAATCTTGATGTGATTTTTCCAGAAATTGGCTCTCCTAGGGTTAGGAACCAAGAACTTTGAAAATAGTCCAAAAGTCTTTTGCTTTCTACAACTGTTTGGCTTAAATAGTGCTGGGAAAATCGGAGTCACGGGCAATGTTCACGGGCGTGAACATTGTTAGCAGTGTATTCCCTAGAGCTCACACTCAACATGTAAATGTAAATGAAAACCTAACTGGCTTTAGTATATATGTTATTTAAGAGGATACATTCTTAGTATCGAATGTATATATGTCCCTTAAGTATTCTGTAGGGAATCTATTCTCAAAAAGTTTGAGAATATGAATGATAGATTGCCCTTTTAATAGATGCTTTAATGGTTGTTCATGGTTATAGGATTATTGGTAGGGATGCCATTAATTTGGAAGACCATCACCTCTATTATAATACATGATAAGTTTGAGATACTTATTGGTATGGAGGTAGTGAGTCTCATGCTATAGACATGTGATGTCGTGGCAACACGTGAGCACTCATGAGATGAGTAAGATGAACAGTGACATTAGATGATGGACAAATGGGTCGTTACCTACCAATCAATATCGCATCATCTAGATCATTATTGTGCATATAATCCTTAGACTTGAGGTGACATGTTATCTGACATATTGGTGGCTATGGTTTGTTACTGCTTACATACCAATGCTAGTCACGTATTGGTATATGG
>CAOJBK013276725.1:0-12542 GCA_948294925.1 Codiaeum variegatum
GAAGTGATTCATGAAACTAAGTCCTTATGATTTTAAGCCAAAAGAGTTTGTAACAAAAATAGTCCATTTAGTTTTGGTGTGTTTTAATGGCATCACCATCTGTGAGGCCCTGGCCTCCACGCCGCTAGCGTGCCTCAAGCCTCTTGCTCAAAGAAACTGACTACGGGGGGTTGGATTGCGCATGGCATCGGCGATCAGATTCCACATTAGGTGAACCCCATATGGGCCTTTCGGTGCATTGTGTGTTGTGCGAGTCGCCATTCAATACTTCAAAAAATATTTCATTTTAGGTGATTAAGAAACCATTTTTATGTGACTAAAAATATCATTTTTAGCTAATGGAAAAGAAAACAACCCCAAACTAAATGATGGATTTGGGGACTCATGATTGATACAAATTAGTTTTTGGAAAAAAATTATTTTTCTTAACAATGTTGGCTTAAAAATCATAAAGTTTTGGTTAAAAATATTTTATGTATGCATGGCATTTTAATATGGTGTGTGAACATATATAGAATTTAGTTATGATGCATGAGAAAAATATCATGCGAATGGTAAAAATGAAGAAAATGATAAAGTAAAATGGCAAAATAAATAGGGGTCCCTCCTCTAGCAAAAAAGGTACTAGAGAGGGCACACATCTCCAATGGCAATATAAACAAAAGAAATAAAATTAATACAATATAAAAGAGAAAAATAGATGGATCCCCCCTCTAGCCAAAAGGCATAGGAAGGACATACATTCTCCTTTAACAGACATTAATAATAATAATAATAATAATAATAATAATAATAATAATAATAATAATACAAAAAAATCTAAAATAAAGCAAAAATGAAAGTAAAATAAAACTGAAAATAAACATGAAACAATAAAAGAAAACACAAGAAAATTAAGATTTTGGAGTTGAATCCTTTTGGATGAGGCTTGTCGGTGTTTGAATGGGAATCAAACCCCTGCGTCATTCTCCCTTCTTGCAAAGGGTTGGGGGTTGTTTTGAAAAATGGGTTAGTGTTGTTCAGAAGCTAACCATTTTTAATTAAGAAAAAGGTCAACCAAGTGACCAGTAATCCATTTAGATTTAGTTTAATAAAAAGTATTTTGAAAATATAAATTACCAAGATTAGTTTTTATTTTAATGGAATTGAAACAAAAGTATCATTACCATTTGAAAAAATATTACCTTTTCTTTGCATCGATGAGGAATGGCTGGTTCTAATAACTTTATCAGGGCAGAATGAATCTCCGTGCGAAGACGGTCGTCAGAAAGCGATTTTATAAGTGGTTCGAGTTTGTTAAAATTTAGTAAAAATATAGAAAAGTTTTAGTACATCAGAAACTTATTGAAACAGTGACTCGAAGGGTCTAATTTATAGAAAAACTAGGTTTGGACATTCAGAAAATCGAGTGCATGTGCTAGGCATTGAGTGTATGCACTAGGCAGCAAGCACGCATGCCTGGCACTAGGCGCATATGCCAGGAAACAAGCCTATGCACCAACTGCTTGGCTCATGCACTCGGTGCTTAGCTCACATGCTCGGTTCATATCCCCAGTTCAATATGATTTGGTTCAGCTTTTTGGACTTTCTAAGTTTGTTACAAGTCCAATTTGGACCCATTTTGAGTCTATGGGCTCGTATTGATGGGCTAGCTTTACTAGAGTAAAAATATGGAATTTTCCTAGATACTTTGTCTCAATATGGAAAATTTTCCATATGACCCTTGCAATTTGAAATTTTCATTTGGGGGGCTGCCCCTGATGCAGCAAGAGGGGATGCCCCCTTGACCCATTTTTTGTTCCCCAACCTTTAAGTCTAGTTGAGAGTTATGAGGTGGCTGATGATTCTTGAGGTGCAAAATTAAGGGTTCACAATAATGCTTTAAAATCTCTTTTGGTCGGCATGTCTCAATCCACCAGTCTAAGTACTCTAGAAGCTTGCCATAATCATCATCTGGGGCTAGCATCTTGAAATCTCAGATCCAACCCTTAGTTACTACTTTATCCATTAGATCATTCACTATAGAACCCTTAAAAAGGAAACCATCTGGTGGCACATTTTGATCATGTCCCATCTGTCTATGGACTCTAGTATCCTAGTACCATGTCACCTTCTTCAAGTCGAGCAAATACACATACTTGAGTCCCTAACTCCTTGGCATGAAGTGTTTGATCCTATACCAGTAAGGTCTCTAGAGTAAGTCTTAAGAGTTCAGCTCCATCATACTAATTAGTCCTTTTCAGTATCTAAACAAATGGCGATCTTCCTAATGTGATACCATAAAGCAAGATAATCCTTTTTCTCAAAAGTTAGAATAATCTAGAGATGGTCTCTCGACCAAATCTAAAAGGGAGTATGGGGGTTAGAATGGTCTCATAAGTAGTAAAATAGAAACAATAAGTAAAAAATCTATGTACCTAGAGTAAAATGGGACTAATGGTCCAAGGCTCTCTGGATTTACAATGACGATCAAGGCTCGACAGTGTCTCTGCCAAAATCATACTAGTGATAGGTCTCCCTTCATCCATCTAGGGTATAAGATCTACCACCCTCGCATCACCCCATCCAACTAAGCCCATTAAAATATATCCAACCAATAAACAGAATGTATAAGGTTTAGTTTTCTAGCCATACAAACTAGATCATCAGGATCCTTATCCTCCTAAAACATATCAGCCATGTTAGGCAAATTCAACAAATCATTTTTCACCATGTCAAAGGCCTCCTCTATACTCAAGTCTAAATTATTCTTGAAAGAATTGAAATACTTAACCTTCTCAACTTGAGCAGCCATGTTAGCCTTAGGGTGAGAACCCAACATAGTAGAAAATTCCTCAAAAATTTGATATATCTTGTCCATGCCAGTACCAAATAAAAAAAACATGATCTATAGGATCCTAGAACCTAATACAAGCATTCAAAAAATCTCAGTCAATCTTGACACCCCTAAGTGTCATTAAGGCAGTCATACCGTACGTTTCGAGGTTGATTAACCCCACTTGGCTTAAGTTTTTTCACCAACAATGCATCACGTGGATGAAGTATGGCTCTATTTCTGGTGGTAATTCACAAAATATTTCTCAAAAATAAATTTTCATGGACAAAATGTAACACAATATCATGAAAAGCTAAAATTTTAAACAAAAGTTAGTTTTACAAAATACAAAGTTTTATACAGATAAAGGCCTATAGTGTGCCATACTTAGCATACATCTCATTCATCTCCCTTCATATTCTAGCTTCATCCAAAACATATATGGGGGCATCCTCTTGAAAATGTCTCATCCCACATCATTACAAGTTACAATAACTGCATGTCAAGCAAAAAAATTAATGAGCTCAAAGCCTTATATGGCACAACTTAATTAATGAGGCCAATGCCTTATATGGCACAACTTCAATATTCAGCAAGCTCACAAGTTGATATGGCTTAATCACCAAGATCATCATGACAATTATGAGCTCAGAAGTTTGCATGGCATAAGCCCTTAATTTGACATGGCGATAAGCCCAAAATCCCACATGGCATGTTAATAACCTTAGAGGCTGACATGGCATCGTCACAAGCCTAGAATTGATATGGCACCTATGGGTTCTTCATCATCAGAAATAACCTTCTGCTCGAAAATAATTCAGATGAGGGGGTAGCTGTGAACCCTTAATATTGTATCTCCATAATTACCGATCACCTTATGACTGACAACTAGACTTAAAGGTTTGGGAACAAAACAAGAGACAAAGGGGATAGTGCCCCTTGCTGCATCCAGAGCAGCCTTGGATGAAAATTTCAAATTTCAAGGTTGACATGATAATTTCTCTATGTCCGGACATGTTCTCAAGGAAAATCCCACATTTCTGCACCATGAAATTTAGCCCATGAATACTAGCCCATAGACTTAAACAAGGCCCAAATCGAACTAAAATCGAACTAAGGAGGTAAAAAAATCAAACCGAATCAGACTAACCTAAAACCACATAGGACATAGGACAGGCGTGTGCGCCCCAAGCCACGCGTGTACGCGACAAGCCTGGCGTGCATGCCACAGTCTAGGCATATGCCCCAAAGCCCATACGTGTACACCACAGGCCAAGCATTGCTTTGGTTTTTAGGTGTGTGCACCTAGACCTCGATGTGTACACAACTTTTCTTGCAAACCAAATCAAAATTTTCCTATAAATACGAATCTCCTTGCTCAATTTTTGATAACTTTTATGCTATAAATCTTTATCCAATTTTCCACTAAAACTTTCTTGATACCAAATTGCTACTGGATTTTACATTTGAACTATGAAGACCCATTCTGGTTTCATGAAGCTATCTGATCCTCCTATCCCAAAGTAAAGAAGACCAAAGGTAATTCTTAAACTCTCTTATTTTCAATTTTGAATCTAATTAAACCTCTTTTTCAAAAATCAACATCAAAATCTTTTTTTTAAATCAAAGTCTGAATTTATTAAAATCTATCGGTTAATGTTTTTAGTTAATAAAAACTATTTTCTTCTGAAGAAATAACCCCACTTTTCATCAAACAACCCCTAACCTTTGCGAAAAGGAAGAATGGTGTGGGTTTGTTTCCCATTCCACGAGATACGCTGGCAAGCCATTTCAAGACTTCAACTCCCAAATACTTTTTATTTTTATTTGTTCATTTTAATGTTTAATTTTTAATTATTTTATGTACATTATTTATATTATTGTTTTCTTATTATTCATTCTAATGATAAATGGTGTCATTCCTCCTTAATATATAATTGTTAATGGATAATCCACCTAATTTATTTCCTAATATGCCTGTTGTTAGTGGAGCAAATTTAGCCATGTATTTTATTTTTTCCATTGTTTATATTATTATTTTTTACTTTCGTTATTATTTTCATTTATAAATGTTTATTAAAAAGGGAAGGTGTGTCTTCTTATGCCTTATGGCTAAAGGAGGAATCCCTTCTGTGTTCGCCCTTTTCTATTTGTATTTTAATTTCAGTTTGTTTCGATTATTTTTATTTATGTGCTATGGGGGATGTGTGCTTTCCATAGTACCAATTTAACTAGAGAAGAGACCCCTGTTTCATTACAGCTTTCATTTACTTTTTCCTCTATTTCTGCCATTTCTACTCTATCATTCATGCCATAATTTTAATCATGCATCATAATTAAAATGCAATAATTGTTCATTCATTATATTATAACTGCCACGCATACATGAAATCTTTTTGACCAAATTCATATAATTTAGAGCCAAATCTATTAGAAAAAAATTAATAAATTTTTTTCTAAAGTTAAACTTGTATCAATCATGGGTCTATGAATCCATCATTTGGTTCGAAGCTTGTGCCTTTTCCATTGTCAAATTAACATTTTTATGGAGTTAAAATAAAATCAATTTCTTAATTACCATAAAAATAAAATATTTATCTAAAATATTAAGTGGTGACTTTCACACATACCTTGCACCCAATAAGCCCATAAGGGGTTCTCCTCATATGAGATTCGACAACCGATGCGATGTGCAATCTGACTCCCTATACTTAGTTTCCTCAAGCTAAAAGCCTGAGGCGCGTTGGCACTCCCCGAGGTTGAGGACTCATAGCTGGCAACTCCACTGGAGACTTTTTTAAAATTGACAAATACTAAGGGGACCATTTTTTATACAAAACACTTTTGGCTCAAAATTTATCTAAAGTTAGTTTCATGCATAACTTCACTTGCACCCCTATTTTTAAGAAAACAATGATAGAAAGTAACATCAAGTGAGCTTCCCTCCTTAGGATTACTTTTCTGATAGTGAAATCATCCACCCCAGGTCATACTTCGATAATTTTAGTTGGGATAATGAGGTTTCATATAGCCATTGAACCCACACAAATCTCTTTGATTCACATGTGGCTAGGTATATCGTGCCTCTAGTCACTTGATAACCTTTCAAACCATCAAGCTTCATGTAATGATTAAAGTTTATCCTATCTCTCATGTACCTTAAGCTCTGATATAATCCTATCATCATGAAACCATTTTTATTTATGCATACATGCATGCATACATCACTACACATAAAGAAACTTAAGCCAAGTGAAATATTCCAAATTAGTTTTCCTACCACTACCCTATTCAAAATTTTTCACTCTATCTATTTGGGTTTAAGTTCTCAAAATATTGATACCTTGTCTCTTTTTATCCAAAGGAAAACATGTCGAATGAGCATGCACCAACCCCTACTACTGCTGATGCCACTGCTCCTCAAGGCGATATTAGTGCCATATTAACGGAGGCTTTTAAAAAATAACAAGAGGCTTTGACCTCCATACTGCAAACCCAAGAACAAATTATTCTGGGCAAGGTTCAAGCAATGATGGCCCAAGTGGATATCTAGCCTACTATCAATGCAACTACCTCCTCCAACTCTGGCAAGGAACCCCTGACTAAAGATGTGGTCATTATTCCCCCACCAACTGATCGTGGGGTCACTACACCAACTGTCCCTCCCTTGAATACTATCCAAAAAGGGACCAAGACCATCCTCTCCTCAAAGTCAAGGTTGAAAAATATGAAGAGATTTAGAAGACCTTAACCACTATCAAAATGAGAGATGATATGGTTATTGTCAAGTCTCTCAGCTATTCCCTAATGCATGACTACCTCCAAAGTTTTAGATGCAAGTTTGTGAAAAGTTTCGTGGCACGACTTGCCCCAAAACTCACCTCAAGATTTATGATGGTGCTATTCATCCTTTAGGTGTAGATGGTGAACTACTTGCTTAATTATTCTAATAGTCATTTTCTAGTGCGACACTTAGATGGTTTGTGAACTTGATGATTCTCAAAAACTAATATGGGAATCTATTTGTAATGTTTTTATAAAATAATATAATTATAATAGTGAAATTGATATTACAAGAAGGGATCTTGAAATTAAAAAATAGCATTTTAAGGAAACCTTTTCCTCATTCACAATGAGATGGAGGAAGAAGGCATCTTAAATGGTTAATAGACCAACTAAATCTAAACAAGTAAATATTATTGTAAAGAGTTTACTTCCTATGTATCGAGACCATCTGATTATACAGTACTTGCTAAGCTTCAAAGGTTTGATCTTAACTCGTTCCCTCATTGAAGACAGAATTGATGCTAGATTAATTAAAGATGACTCTCAAGCTTTCTCCTCTAGATTCAAGAGGCTTGTTCATCAAGGGAATGTCACCCAAAAAGAGGGTAAAGTAAATTCTATCTCTGCTCGTAAGCCAATTCAATTAGAAAGGAGAAATTTTTCTGATTTGGGTGGGTTTCTCTTCAATGCTATCTGTAAGAAGTTCTTAGATGGCAGAGCTATCACACCATTGGAACCAAAGCCCATTCCAAATCCATTGCCCAAAAATTTCAACATGAATGAGAGATGTGATTACCACCAAGGGCCTGACCATAAAATAGACAATTACAAGGCCCTTAGATACAGAATCCAAGATCTCATTGATTCTAAAGAGATCCTTCCACATGCCTCTCTTCTAAACATCGACCCCCTTCTTGATCACAATGTTAATGCCATTTTGGTAAAATTTGATGGAGACTTTACTCATCTAATTCATGCTACTGATAAGCCTCTGAGTAGTTACCACTACTCTAGAGATGACCTACCTTCCATTGGGAAGTCTATATCCCCTGATTACTCTAGCTACTATGGATGACCTACTTTCCTTAAGAAAGTCTATCTTCAGTGACTAATGTTGTGTCATAGATTTCACAAATATGAGGGCTGAGATTGATGATATTACCAAAAGTGGGAGAGTTGTGCAAGCATCTATCACTCCACCTCAAGTTAGCCAACCAGTGTTTCAATCAAAGGGTATTCCTGAACTAAAAAGGACCCCTTATTGAAATAAATTAAGAAGACCCAAGCTAATATCTCAGTCTGGAGCTTAATCATGTCATCCTATCCTCATCGTTTAGCTCTTTGCAAGGCTTTAAATTAGTGCCAAGCTTTAGTGGATATTTCTCCAAACACTTTAGTGGCCTCAATTATAATTGGTGCAAAAGGGGCATCTATCTCTTTTACTGATGATGAAATCTCACCTTGGGTATGCCACAATGATGCCCTTTATATTAATATTGTTACAAGGGAGAAAATTGTTCTGATGGCTCTCATTGACAATGAGTCTACTCTGAATGTGTGCCCACTTTAAGTGGCAAGTTGTCTAGGATTAGAAGTTGATGATTTCACTCCCTCTGAACAAATTGTAAGAACTTATAACAACTCTGAAAAGAAAGTTTTGGGGTGGCAACCCTGATAGTCATCTTGTGTCATATAACTTTGAAATTCCTTTTTAGATTATTGATGTACCCTCATATTTCAACCTGCTACTAGGAAGGCCATGGATTCAGGCTAAGGCAGTCCCATCCACCTTACATCAAAGGGTTAAATTTCCATTTAAGAGTGGGATAGTCACTATTAAAATTGATATGTCTAGAAAATATGAAGTCCCAAACACTGTTCCTATAATGGAAATACAACCTGAGTTATCAGTATATCCTTTATCTAGCTTCTCATTTGTTTAGTTTATTGAACCTGCTAAAAATTTAGAGGCAATCTCTTTAGACTTTGATCCTTAATACAATTCCATGATTGGTAATATCATGAAACATATGGCCTATTTTCCTAGAATGGGCTTAGGTAAAAATCAATAAGGGATTAAGTCCTTTGATGAGTTCACATTCTCCATACCACCTTTTGGTATGGGCAATCATCCTTCTGAGGATGAGATTGAGGAGGAGAAAGCTAAAATAAGGAAGAGGTATGTCATGCTAAAAAATGGGGAAGAATGTGACTATCCTATAAGGCCTGACTTCAGGATGCTAAATGGTTACTTATGAAAGAGAGGGAAACAATTCCTAATTATGCTATTTGTGAACCTTGGGTCTGCCTTGTGACTGGTATCACTATTCATAGCTTTGAGGTCTTCTCTTACATAAAGCTACTATATGAGGATTGCCAACCAATCTATTTTTTTACTCAAGACTAAGAAGAGAATATGAAAGCTATTCTCTTTGATGAAATAGTTGTTCTTTCTTACAAGGAGGAAAACTCTAACCTTTCTACCATGATCAAACCAATTCAACAGAACAATTGGCCCTTTGAAGCAAGCCTTTTTAATTTAGTTGAGATGGATTCTGAGATAAAGTCATCTGAGTTTGAGTCATTTGTGTCTTTTAAAACCTTTGAGTCCTCTAATGATGTAATGAGTCCACTAAGCTTTAACTATCATTTTGATGTAACTATGGACCCTTCTCCCCTTGAAATCAATAAAATGAGCAAATTTTATTATTATAATCTTGTCTCATTATTTCTTTTGATGTTCCAACTGTTGAACCTAATCTTAATAAACTAGAAAAAGAGAACAATAAAATAAAAGATGCAGTTAAAAGGCCTATTAATGCTGACACTCATGACATTCAAAAAATATATTCATTGCATTTGCATGTTCATACAAGAATGCTATAGATGAAATAATTAGAAAGTTGAAAGACTGCTTCACCTGGAAGCCTAGCGACATGACCGGCCTTGATCGCATTGCAGTTCACAAGATTCCTACTTATCCATATTACAAGCCTATCAAATAAAAATTAAGACGTATGAAAATGGCATGGTCTCTCCCGATCTTGGAAGAAGTGGCTAAGCAATAGTCCCATCAGTTTATAGATCTAATCGGTTACCCATCTTGGCTGGCCAACATTTTCTGAATACCACAGAAAGATGGAAAGGTCAGAATGTGTGTAGATTATCGAAATTTGAACAAGGCCTATCCTAAGGATGACTTTCCTCTACCTCATATTGATCTGTTGGTAAATACACTAGCAGACTTAGAAATATTTTCCTGAATCGATTTGGCCAATGGATACAACCAAATCTTAGTACATCCTCCTGAAAAAGAGAAAACTGCCTTCATCAAAGAATAGGGTACTTACTAATACAAAGTAATGTCGTTTGGACTAAAGAATCCTAGAGCTATCTATCAAAGGATATCAACCATAATCTTCTATGAAATGATGCATCAAGACATGGAAGTATATGTCGATGACATGGTTGTTAAAGGCACAACTGTTAAACAACACCTACAAGCACTATAAATGTTCTTCCTCAGGCTTTGCTAGTACAATCTCAAGCTCAACCTTACTAAATTCATACTTGGAGCCTCATTGGAGTGTTCCTTGGTCATATGGTTAACAAGAATGGAATTGAAATTGACCTAGCAAAATCTAAAGCCATCCTCGACATGCCACTTCCTAAAATAGAAAAGGAGATAAGGGGGTTCCTGGGTTACCTACAATACATTAACCATTTCATTCATCAACTAAAGGAGACCTGTGGTCCCTTATTCAATCTACATAAGAAGAATTCTTCCAAGCAATGGAATGAGCATGTTAAGAGGCTTTTGAATAGATTAAGCAATATCTTTTGAATCCGCCAATTCTACAACCTCCTAGGCTTGATAAACCACTGCTACCCTATCTTACAGTTACTGATGAAGCCATGGGTGCTATGTTAGCACAAAATGCTCTAGATTCTCATAAAGAGCATGCCATATACTATATGAGCAATAGAATATTAATAAATGAGCTTAAGTATAGTTACATCGAGAAGCTTTGCCTGGCTCTAGTATGGGTATGTCACAAGCTAAGGCACTACTTGGGGGCATATTTCACACATGTCCTTGCTGATAAAAGTACTCTCAAGTTTCTCATGGAGAAATATGTTCTCGACAATAAAATGGTAAGATGGATGGTAGTTGTTATAGCCTATGATCTAAATTATGTACAAAGGAAAGCTATCAAAGGTCATGTCATTACTGACTAACTTGCCGCTACCCCAACAGATGATCTTTTGAAAGAACCTAAATTCCCTGATGAAGATATCTTATTCCTCAAACAAGAAACTTGGAAACTTTCCTTTGATGGTACAACAAACAATAAAGGATGTGGCGCTAGAATGGTGTTCTTTTACACCTACTGATGAAAGTCTACCTCTAGTAATCAAATTGAATTTTGAGGTAACAAACAATGAAGATGAATATGAAGCTTATATCTCTGGGTTAGAAGCAACTATTAAGATTGTATCATGAACTTGGAAGTGTATGGGGATTCCAACCTAATAATTTCTCAGATACTGGGAAGATGGAAAATCAGAGAAGAGTGCTTGGTTCCTTACCATAAGTGACTCGAGGACTTGGCAGTCATCTTTGATAGTCTATCATTTCACTACTTGTTAAAAACATAGAATAGGTTTGCTGATACACTCGTAACCATTGCATCAATGATAGAAATACGTGATGGATTCCTTATCCGTCCTATTTCCATAAACATCAATCATTAGCCCAGCTGCCAATCTGACTACATGAACATCTAAGAGGTTAAACATAGGCCTTAGTACTATGACATTTACAACTACCTTGAAAAGGGTCTCTACCCTAAAGGAGCCTCCAAATTAGAAAGGAGAACTTTAAGATAATGGGCCCGTAGTTACATCCCAAGGGGAGACATCCTTTGTAAGAAGACATGGAATGTCATTGATTTGAGATGTGTTTTTGAAGAGGACACAAATAAAATCATGGAACAAATTGATACAGGGGAAGAAGGTACCTACATGAATGGACGGGAATTATCACATAAGATCATGAACCAAGGGTAGGTTCACTATGAACATAGATTGTGCATAATTTATTCAGAAATGTCATAAATGTTAGATTTATGCCAAACTTCAGAAACTTCCTCTCTCACCACTCAATCCAATCATAACTCATTAGCCCTTTGCCTAGTGGGGTATTGACATTATTGGCAAGATCACACCAAAGTCCTCTATTGGTCATGTGTACATTCTAGTAGCTATTGACTACTTTACCAAATGGGCAAAGGTTGTACCTTATCATGTTCTTGAATCCAAAGTCGCTTAGTTCATCAAAACAAACATCATCACAAAGTATGGTGTTCCATTTGAGATCATCTCAAACAATGGCTCTAACTTATAAAGTAGAAAATAGTGTCAGCTGGTATCACAATAGATCCATTAACTAAAGCTATGAGTAACCTAACAATTAAACTTTCATCATGAAAGATGAGTTTTAGATATTGAGTTTTTCGGCTCTAGTTTAGCTCTAGTGCAAGTGGGAGATTGTTAGCAGTGTATGCCCTAGACCTTACACTCAACATGTGAATGTAAATGAAAACCTAACTAGCTTTAGTATATACATTCTTTAAGAGGATACATTCCTAGTATCGAACGTATATATGTCCCTTAAGTATTTTGTAGGGAATCTATTCTAAAAAAGTTTCAGAATATGAATGATAGATTGCCCTTTTACCAGATGCTTTAAAGGTTATTCATAGTCATAGGATTATTAGTAGGGATGCCATTAATCTGGAAGACCATCACCTCTATTGTCATCCATGATAAGTATGAGATACTTATTAGTATGGAGGTAGTGAGTCTTATGCTATAGACATGTGATGTCGTGATAACACATGAGCACTCATGAGATGAGTAAGCGGAACAGTGACGTTAG
>CAOJBK013276753.1:0-12473 GCA_948294925.1 Codiaeum variegatum
CTTCTTCTCTTCTTTCAATCGTTGATTAGAAGTTACGGAAGAGTTCCGTTGAGAAGAAGATAACTGATTGTTTCTGTTCCTTAGTCGTATTGAATAGAAAAATTCTATGGAAGAGTTCTGTTAGATCCGAAGCTTCCGTTCGAGTGCTAGCACACTTTGGGTTTACCCATACGAATCCTAAATGTGTGGGAACAAAGAGGGGAGTGCCCTTAGCATCCCTACAGTCAAACCGGATCGACAAAGGATTCCACGGGAGGGTTCGACGCATTCTGGAGGATTCCGTGGGAGGCTACAGCAATCCAGTTAAAGCACGCTCCAAAGGTATTTAAATTCAACACTTTTTTCTTAATCGTTATTACGAAAACAGATCTAGGTGGGTTTCCTTGTTAGATTTTAAATTCCGCTACGTCTATACATGCTATTTTTGCGTAATTATTGCTTCAATTGCATGCGGGAAACCCAACACTTGGGATGAAAGAGAAGGGTGGGCATGAGTTGGGAAAGAGATTCAAAAGCGCTAGCAGTACTCATTATGGTAAAGATAAAAATGGCACTGCTCAATTGGCTATGAATAATTCTTTCATCCCTCTATTACAAAGGGACGATGGACATGGATAGGCTTGCAGCTTGAAATATAAAGAGCTTAAACAACCTAAATAAATAAAAATGGTGACTTATTTTGTAAGGAAGGAAGGGTTTGAGGTGGTAGTTCTATTAGAAACAAAATTAATTAAAGAGAATGAAGCAATTATTTTAAGTACTATGTTAAATGGATGGATATACTTGAGTAATATCGAGTCAACTAATAAAGGTAGAAAACTAGTAACAGGTAATAATGGTTTTATGGATATCCAGCTAGTTGTTCAAGTTAAATTTTAGATTTTAAGGTGTTGAATAAGGCCTTTAGTAAACAATGTCTAGTTATTGGGGGTGTATGGTATGCATTCTATAGCAAATAGACTTGAATTATGGTCTGGTTTGCAGAATTTGGTATGCAAATGCATATCATCTGCATAAAAGATTTCCACAATATTTTATATGCTAAGAATAGACAGGAAGGAAATGATGTTTCTTATGCTAAAGTGAAAGACTTTAGAGAGTGGGTTGATAAGTGCAAATTGATTAAAAATGGTAAGTAAAGGCCCTAGGTTTACCTAGTGGAATCAGTATAGTGGTGGAGATATTTTCTCAAAATTGGATTGGACCTTTGTTAATAAGGAGTGGATACAGGTAAATTCTAATTCTAAGGCACTTATTTGCCCTAAAGACCTTTCTAATAACTGTGGATTTCTGATCATTAGTTGTATTGAAAGGAGAATGAGATAAAGGCAACTCAAGTTTTTTAATATATGGGCTCAGGTTGAGAACTTTCTTGATGTTGTTCAGAGATGTTGGGAATCTAAGGTATCTAAGGCTAAACTAGTAAGAATAGTTAAGAAGTTACAGATATTGAGGAAACCATTGCAGCAATTGAATCATATATAGTTTGGCGTATTCATGAAAGGGTGGAGCAATCTAAAAAAAAAAGATTGGTTGACATTCATGAGGCTTTATTTTCTGCACCATCAGATGTAATGTTACAAGAGCAGGAAAAATCATATGCATAGTGTATCTTAATGAACTCAAGGTACAAGGTGAATTTTTAAAACAGAAGACCAAGTGCGATTAGCTGAAATTTGGTGAATCCAGTTCAAAATTCTTCTTTTTAGTCCTTAAAGCAAGAGGGAATATAATGCTATAGATATAGCTGCCACTAAATTTGGTGAACAATTGACCAGATTTGAGGACATTAATTGTTAAATGTTTCACTACTTTTTATAAAAAATTTTAGGGAGTTGCTAAGCCCAAGGCTAAGAAGATTGAAGATTCAATCATTAAAGTTGGTCTTACTCTCACATTAGATCAAAAACTTTCTTTGATGAGGCCTTTTGAGAAGAGAAAGGTTAAATAGGCATTGTTTTCAATTCCTAATATCAAGAGTCCAAGACCAATTGGTTATGGCAGTGGTTTTTTCTAAAAATCTTGGTCTATAATGGGTGAGGAGGTGATTGATGCTATATTGGAATTCATTGAGTTAAGAAAAATGCTAAAGTAATCAAATGCAACTATTATTACTATGATTCCTAAATCAGAGAGAGCAATAAAACCAGACAAGTTCAGACCTATAATTTTATTGCAATACCATTTACAAGGTGATTGATATGCTTATTTATAAGAGAATCATACAGGTTCTTCCTAGTTTAGTCAATATAAATCAAGGAGCCTTTGTTATTAATTTATTCATAGCCCAGAATATATTGATTTTGTAAGACTTGCTGCTAGTTTATAGAAGGAGGAATGTCTCTGCTAGATGTTTAATGAAAATTGATATAAAGAAGGAATATGATTCTTTAAATTGGAAGTTCATGCAGGACTTGTTAGTGGTATATGGTTTCCTTCGGAAGGTAAGGGGTTTGATGCAAGTGTGTTTGTGCTCTGTGACTTATAATTTAAAGATTAATGGAGATTACAGTAGAACCTTCCAAGGTGAAAAAGGCTTGAGGCAAGGTGAGCCCTTGTCACCTTTGTTATTTATGCTAGAAATGGAGTATTTTATAAGGTTTTTAGTAGTGATGAGTGATTGTATTGCATATAGGTTTCACCCTTAGTTTATGCCTTTAAAGCCTACTAGTCCCTACTTTATAAATGACTTAATTTTATTGAGTAAAGGGACTAGTGCATCATTTCAGATGATTAAGCAGACTTTTCTTAATTTTACGGAGGTATCCATCTTAGAGGATAATCCATCAAAGTCTCAAGTATATCTGGCTGGAGTTGATGAGAATGTGAAGAAAGACATTCTGGAGGTCAGTGGATTTCATAGGGTGTTTTCCCTTTAAAGTATTTGAGGGTTCTTTTGTCACCTATTAGATGGTCAAAATGGACTGTCATGCTTTAGTTGTTAAAATAATGAAGAGAATAAGAGTGTGGTCTTCCAGACATTTGTCATTAGTAGGAAGATTGTAGTTAGTGAATTTTGTCCTCATGTCCTATCAAGTGTATTGGAGTACAATCTACATTCTGTCTCAAGCTATTATTAAAAAAGCGAAAAGGGTTTGTAAGAATGTCTTGTGGGGGGGGGTAGTCAGTTAAGAAGACGAAGATGGCTTTGATGAAATGGGAGCAAGTCAGTTTCTTTAAGAAGTTTGGTGGCTTGAATGTGAGTAATGGTAAGCTTTGGAACAAAGCAACAATTAGAAAGTTGTTATGGGTAGTGCGGCAGAATAAAGAGAGGCTTTGGAGAAATGGATACATGAAGTTTACTTGAAGGCCAGTTCACTTTCACAGTATGAAGCTCCCTTGCAGCCTCCTTGGTATTGGAGGAAGCTTGTTGAATTGAAGCACTTGGTGTGGGATTATTATGGTACAGAGTTTGGTCTTAATAAGAAATCTAGTAGTTAATTTGTTTACAAGTTTCTATTGGGAGAGAAAATAAGATTCAAATTACTTAGGATGGTTTGGTCCTTTACACTTTGTTAAAGCATGCCATTTATCTTTAGCTGGTGATTCACAGACGTCTACTTACTAAAGATAGACTGGAAAAGTTTATGTTCATGGTACCTAAGAAGTCCTATGTTTTATGTTTTGAGGAAAATGAATGCCATTTGTTTTTCATTGCAATTTTTCATCTGTAATAGTTGATGGGGTATGCAGATGGTTGGGAATTTTGCAGTGGCCACTGGTTATGAATGGCTGGGTAAGATGGTTGTGTAAGGTAAGAAGTTATAAAGTATTCAAAAGGCTTATTGCTATTTGTGTTGCAGCTATGGTATATAGACTGTGGCAGGCATATAACGACTGCATTTTTAAAGGTTGAAGGCTAACAGTGCTAGAGGTGGTGATGAATGTATAAGACATGGTCAAATTTCAATTCATTTTGTTAAATAGATTGACAATGTCAAATCAGGATAAGGATCTTCTAGATAGTGTATTGTAAATATATAGTTTTACTTTTGGTGAGGTAGTTTTATGTTGCTATCTATTATTTATAAGTGTAATATTGCTTGGTTCATTTGGTAATAAAATCTAGTGTTACCAAAAACATCATGTTACTTAAAATTTGTCACTATTGTTCTATAATAGTTCTGTTTATGTAATTTTTTGAGTCATGTAACAACAAAGGATATGAAATGTTGATTTTTTAGTTTTATATTGATATCTTATTAGTATTCATGGAGCTGAAAGCAGAAAGCCGTTATAATTCTTTTATCTCCAAAATATAAGTTGTTTTAAGAATAAGATGATATTTTCTAAATGTAAAGTAAAATGACTTTTCGTAAAATGGAATTTTTTTTTTGAATTCTCATAAAATGAAAAATTAAAGATAATAATAATAATGATAATAATAATAATAATAGCGTGGAAAAAACAAGGAAGTCGTGGTTTTGAATTGTGATAAGACCAAATCGGAATGGGCCGGAAAATATCGAACGTTTGATTTTATAAAAAGTATAACATGTAAGATTGTGAAATATCTTAGTTGGTGGGCTAATAATAGCCTAATGATAAAAGCTTAACTTGTAATCTAAGAGAATTTTTGAGATTCTCTTAAAAAACAGTGTGTTAGTTTTTTTTTTTTTAATTGAATGGTTTTACTTTATTAATTGGATATAATAATTGTTTTCTTTTTTAAACAAGTATATGAGAAATTAAACGTATATATGAATCCAAATATATTATAATACTGTACATTATTAAGTATTATGAAGATAATTAGATTGAAAGTAGAAGTTTTAAGATAATGATAAAATTTGGGCCCAAGTTGTCTCCATAACATGACAACTGAAGTTCCCACAAAAAAAGACATGAACCTTCTCTCTGTTAAAACTTGTATTTTCTGGCATAATCATAATCTGGATCTCATATATTAGGGCAATTATTCTTTAAGGAAATTGGTAAGTGTAGTGGGTATGCCAATTACAACTAACAAAGCTACAATGGATAATAGCCAATGATAATGAGACCCTGGTCACTAGGTTATGCTCATTTAAGGTCTAAGTCTACTTCAATACCTATTTGGGTAAGGTTTGTGAATCTGGATCTCATATATTAGGGCAATTATTCTTTAAGGAAATTGGTAAGTGTAGTGGGTATGCCAATTACAACTAACAAAGCTACAATGGATAATAGCAAAATGCACTTTTCTCATATCCTTATTGATGTTAATATACAATAGATTTTGCCTAAATGTATTTTGTTTAAGAATGAATTGGGTGATGTATGTGAGAAAGTGATAGACTTTGTATGGTTACCAGTTAGATGTGGTGCCTATAAAAGCTTTGGGCATTTAGAAGAGAAGTGTAGGAAGAAGATGAACCAATTAAAGATTGAAAAGACTACTGGAAAGTCAGAAGGAAATGACATGGTAGTCAATAAGAGTAAGGTTGAGGAAGAGATTAGTGAAGTTTTTAAACCAATAGAGGTGGTGGATTTGGGTTTAGTTGAAACTATACATGCTCCATTGAATTAGGGTGAATAGGACTAGATGAAAGGGACTATTGATGAACTTGGGATGAAAGAGAAGGGTGGGCATGAGTTGGGAAAGAGATTCAAAAGTTTTATAAGTACTCATTATGGGAAAGATAAAAATGGCACTGCTCAATTGGCTATGAACAATTCTTTCATCCCTTTATTACAGAGGGACGCTGGATATGGATAGGCTTGCAGCTTGGAATATAAAGGGCTTAAACAACCTAAATAAATAAAAATGGTTACTTATTTTGTAAGGAATGATGGATTTGAGGTGGTAGTTCTATTAGAAACAAAATTAGTTAAAGAGAATGAAGCAATTATTTTAAGTACTATGTTAAATGGATGGGCATACTTGAGTAATGTTGAGTCAACTAATAAAGGTAGAAAACTAGTAACAGGTAATAGTGGTTTTGTGGATATCCAGTTAGTTGTTCCAGTCAGATTTTGGCTTTTAAGGTGTTGAATAAGGCCTCTAGTAAACAATGTCTAGTTATTGGGGTGTATGGTATGCATTCTATAGCAAATAGACTTGAATTATGGTCTGATTTGCCGAATTTGATATGCAAATGCATATAATCTGTATAAAAGATTTCCATAATATTTTATATGCTAAGAATAGACAGAGAGGAAATGTTGTTTTTTATGCTAAAGTGAAAGACTTTAAAGAGTGTGTTGACATGTGCAAATTGATTGAAAATGGTAAGTAAAGGCCCTAGGTTTACCTGGTGGAATCAATACAGTGGTGGAGATATTTTCTCAAAATTGGATTGGACCTTTGTTAATAAGGAGTGGATTCAGGTCAATTCTAATTCTAAGGCACTTATTTTCCCTAAAGACCTTTCTAATAACTATGCATTTTTTATCATTAGTTGTACTGAAAAGAGAATGAGATAGAGGCAATTCAAGTTTTTTAATATATGGGCTCATATTGAGAACTTTCTTGATTTTTTTCAGAGATGTTGGGAATCTGAGGTATCTAGGGTTAAACTAGTGAGAATAGTTAAGAAGTTGTAGATATTGAGGAAATCATTGTAGCAATTGAATCATATATAGTTTGGCGTATGCATGAAAGGGTGGAGCAATCTAAAAAAAAAAAGACTAGTTGACGTTCAGGAGGCTTTGTTTGCTACACCATCATATGTAATGTTACAAAAGTAGGAAAAATCATATGCATAGTGTATCTTAATGAACTCAAGGTACAAGGTGAATTTTTAAAACAAAAGGCCAAGTGTGATTAGCTGAAATTTGGTGAATCCAGTTCAAAATTCTTCTTTTTAGTCCTTATAGCCAAAAGGAATATAATGCTATAAATATAGCTGCCACTAAATTTGGTGAACAATTGACCAAATTTGAGGACATTGTTGAATGCTTCACTACTTCTTATAAAAATTTATAGGGAGTTGCTAAGCCCAAGGCTAAGAAGATTGAAGATTCAATCATTAAAGTTGGTCCTACTCTCACATTAGATCGGAAAATTTCTTTGATAAGGCCTTTTGAGACAAGAGAGGTTAAGTAGGCATTATTTTCAATTCCTAATATCAAGAGTCCAAGACCAAATGGTTATGGCAGTAGTTTTTTCTAAAAATATTGGTCTATAGTGGGTGAGGAGGTGACTGATGTTGTAATGGAATTCTTTGACTCAAGAAAAATGCTAAAGCAATCAAATGTAACTGTTATTACTCTGATTCCTGAATCAGAGAGAGCAATAAAGACAGATAAGTTTAGACCTGTAGGTTGTTGCAATACCATTTACAAGGTGATTGATAAGGTTATTTATTAGAGAATCATGGAGGTTTTTCCTAGTCTAGTCAATATAAATCAAGGAGCCTTTATTATTAATATATATATAACCTAGAATATATTGATTTTGCAATACTTGCTGCAAGTTTATAGAAGGAGGAATGTCTCTGCTAGATGTTTAATGAATATTGATATAAAGAAGGATTATGATTCTATAAATTGGAAGTTCAAGCGGGACTTGTTAGTGGCATATGGTTTCCTTCAGAAAGTAAGGGGTTAGATGCAAGTGTGTTTGTGCTTTGTGACTTATAATTTGAACATTAATGGAGATTACAACAGAACCTTCCAAGGTGAAAAAGGCTTGAAGTAGGGTAACCCCATGTCACCTCTGTTATTTATACTAGAAATGGAGTATTTGAAAAGGTCTTTAGTAGTGCTGAGTGATTGTATTGCATATAGTTTTCTCCTTCAGTTTATGCCTTTAAAGCTTACTAGTCTCTACTTTACATATGACTTAATTTTGTTGAGTAAAGGGACTACTGCATCATTTCGGATGATTATGCAGACTTTTCAGGATGTTACGGAGGTACCCAGCTTAAAGGAAAATCCATCAAAGTCTCAAGTATATCTGGCTAAAGTTGATGAGAATGTGAAGAAAGACATTCTGCAGGTTGGTGGATTTACATAGGGTGTTTTCCCTTTAGAGTATTTATGGGTTCTTTTGTCACCTATTAGATGGTCAAAATGGAATGTTAGGCTTTAATTGTTAAAATAGTGAAGAGAATAAGAGTGTCGTCTTCTAGACATTTGCCATTAGTAGGAAGATTGTAGTTAGTGAATTCTGTCCTCATGTCTTATCAAGTGTATTGGAGTACAATCTTCATTCTGTCTCAAGCTATTATTAAAAAAGTGGAAAAGGTTTGTAAGAATGTCTTGTGGGGGTAGTCAGTTGAGAAGACGAAGATGGCTTTCATGAAATGGGAGCAAGTTAGTCTCCTTAAGAAGTTTGGTGGCTTGAATGTGAGAAATGGTAAGCTTTGGAATAAAGCAACAATTAGAAAGTTGTTATGGGCAATGCAGAAGAATAAAGAGGGGCTTTGGTGAAATGGATACATGAAGTTTACCTTCATTGTAGGCTCCTTGGTATTGGAGGAAGCTTGTTGAATTGAAGCACATGGTGTGGGATTTTTATGATACAGAGTTTGGTATTAATAAGAAATATAGTATTTAATCTATTTACAAGTTTTTATTGGGGAGAGAAAATAAGATACAAATTACTTAGGATGGTCTGATCCTTTTACACTTTGTTAAAGCATGCCATTTATCTTTAGCTGGTGATTCACAGACGTCTACTTACTAAAGATACACTAGAAAAGTTTATGTTCATGGTACCTGAGAAGTCCTGTGTTTTATGTTTTGAGGGAAATTAATGCCATTTGTTTTTCCATTGTAATTTGTCATCTGTAGTAGTTGATGGGGTATACAGATGGTTGAGAGTTTTGTAGTGGCCACTGGTTATGAATGACTGGATAAGATGGCTGTGTAAGGTAAGAAGTTATAAAGTATTTAGAAGGCTTATTGCTATTTGTGTTGTAGCTATGGTATGTAGACTCTGGCAGGGACAAAATGACTGCATTTTTAAAGGCTAACAGTGCTATTAGAATAGGAATCGTTAGAATCCCTTTTACTCTAGGGAAGGCTCCCAGGGAGGTAATAACCTTGATGGCCTCCTTTGTGGTTGTAAAAGTCCCGATGGCATATGATGTATTGCTAGGGAGACCTCTGTTGCATGATTTGGATGCTGATGTAAATGTTAGAAGAAGAAGAGTTCAGATCCCACTGCCTGATGGATCGGACTTGGACATATTTGGTGCCTCTCAAAAAGAATGTGTGGTGGAACCCATCAAGAAAAAAAAGCCATGATTAATATAGAAGCAGAAGAATGTGGGCATGATCCAGGTAAGCAAAAGCCAGATCCCCCAAAGGACCTATCCGGTCAAAAAATTAGAGGAATTCCCAATGGAAGGTAACGCACCCAAAAAATGCCTCCAGCTTAGTGTCAACCTTTTTGGAGAGAAGAAAGAGGAGGCCAAGGCTTTCTTAGCAAGAAGTAAAGCGACATTCGCCTGGGATTCAACAGAAGTGTCTGGCATCAAACCAGAAGTCATAACTCATAAGCTAAATGTGGACCCATCACATCGGCCCGTCAAATAGAAAAAGCAATGTTTTAGGGCAGAAAGGCAGGTCAGTCATAGATTAGGGAGTGGATAAACTCTTAAAAGCAGAGTTCATTAAAGAAGTCCTCTATCCAGACTGGTTAGCCAATATGGTCCTAGTAAAGAAGTATAATGGGTCATATCGGATGTGTGTAGATTTTACAGATCTCAACAAAGCATGCCTAAAAGACTTTTACCCTTTACATATGATAGATAAACTAGTGGACTCAACAGTGGGATATGGGTATTTGTCTTTCTTAGATGCCAAGTAGGGGTATAACCAGATCCGGATGCACCCAAAAGATGAAGAGAAGACTTCCTTTATCACAAAAAAAGGACTGTTACACACCCATGCCTTTCGGATTAAAAAATGCGGGAGCCACATACCAACGGCTAGTGAACAGGATCTTCAAAGATCAGTTGGGAAGGAATTTAGAAGCATATATGGATGATATGATTATCAAAATTGAGACATTAAAAGATCATATTTGGGATTTAGAGGATGGCAGTGGTTTTTTTCTAAAAATCTTGGTCTATAGCAGGTGAGGAGGTGATTGATGCTATATTGGAATTCATTGAGTCAAGAAAAATGCTAAAGCAATTAAATGCAACTGTTATTACTCTGATTCCTGAATCAAAGAGAGCAATAAAGCCAGATGAGTTCAGACCTATAGCTTGTTGCAATACCATTTACAAGGTGATTGATAAGCTTATTTATAAGAGAATCATGGAGGTTCTTCCTAGTCTAGTCAATATAAATCAAGGACCTTTGTTATTAATATACCCATAGCCTAAAATATATTGATTTTGCAAGACTTGCTGCAAGTTTATAAAAGGAGGAATGTCTCTACTAGATCTTTAATGAAAATTGATATAAAGAAGGCATATGATTCTATAAATTGGAAGTTCATGCAGGACATGTTAGTGGAATATGGTTTCCTTCGGAAGGTAAGGGGTTAGATGCAAGTGTGTTTTTGCTCTGTGACTTATAATTTAAACATTAATGGAGATTACAGCAGAGCCTTCCAAGGTGAAAAAGGCTTAAGGCAGGGTGACCCCGTGTCACCTCTGTTATTTATGCTGGAAATGGAGTATTTGATAAGGTCTTTAGTAGTGCTGAGTGATTGTATTGCATGTAGGTTTCACCCTCAGTTTATGCCTTTAAAGCTTACTAGTCTCTACTTTACAGATGACTTAATTTTATTGAGTAAAGGGACTATTACATCATTTCAGATGATTATGCAAGCTTTTCTTGATTTTACGGAGGTATCCAGCTTAGAGGAAAATCCATCAAAGTCTGAAGTATATTTGGCTAGAGTTGATGAGAATGTTAAGAAAGACATTCTGGAGGTCAGTGGATTTACATAGGGTGTTTTCCCTTTAAAGTATTTGAGGGTTCTTTTGTCACCTATTAGATGGTCAAAATGGATTGTCAGGCTTTAGTTGTTAAAATAGTGAAGAGAATATGAGTGTGGTCTTCCAGACATTTATCATGAGCAGGAAGATTGTAGTTAGTGAATTCTGTCCTCATGTCCAATCAAATGCATTGGAGTACAATCCTCATTCTGTCTCAAGCTATTATTAAAAAAGTGGAAAGGATTTTTAAGAATGTCTTATGGGGGGGTAGTCAGTTGAGAAGACGAAGATGGCTTTGATGAAATGGGAGCAAGTCAGTCTCCTTAAGAAGTTTGGTAGCTTGAATGTGAGAAATGATAATCTTTGGAACAAAGCAGTAATTAGAAAGTTGTTATGGGCAATGCAGTAAAATAAAGAGGGGCTTTGGTGAAATGGATACATGAAGTTTACCTGAAAGCCAGTTCAATTTCACAGTATGAAGCTTCATTACAGGCTCCTTGGTATTGGAGGAAGCTTGTTGAATTGAAGCACTTGGTGTGGGATTATTATGATACAAAGTTTGGTCTTAATAAGAAATATAGTATTTAATCTGTTTACAAGTTTCTATTGGGGGGAGAAAATAAGATTCAAATTACTTAGGATGGTCTGGTCCTTTTACACTTTGTTAAAGCATGCCACTTATCTTTAGCTGGTGATTCACATACGTCTACTTACTAAAGATAGATTGGAAAAGTTTATGTTCATGGTACCTGAGAAGTCTTGTGTTTTATGTTTTGAGGGAAATGAATGCCATTTGTTTTTCCATTGCAATCTTTCATCTGTAGTAGTTGATGGGGTATGCAGATGGTTGGTAGTTTTGCAGTGGCCACTGGTTATGAGTGACTGGGTAAGATGGTTGTGTAAAGTAAGAAGTTATAAAGTATTCAGAGGGCTTATTGCTATTTGTGCTGCAGCTATGGTGTGTTAGTTTGTAATCTAAGAGAATTTTGAGAATCTCTTAAAAAACAGTGTTAGTTTTTTTTTTCATTGAATGGTTTTACTTTATTAATTGGATATAATAATTGTTTTCTTTTTTAAATAAGTAAATGAGAAATTAAACGTATGTATGAATCCAAATATATTATAATACTATACATTATTAAGTATTATGAGGATAATTAGATTGAAAGTAGAAGTTTCAAGTTAATGATAAAATTTGGGCCCAAGTTGTCTCCATAACATGACAACTGAAGTTCCCACAAAAAAAGACATGAACCTTCTCTCTGTTAAAACTTGTATTTTCTGGCATAATCACAAGCTCAGGCCTTATGTGTATATATAAGGTGAGTTGTATCCATCTGGGCATATTTCAGCTGCATGGTACTTGTATTTTATTTAATTACATGACAAAATATTCCTGTAAAAACCATCTTTTTCTTTTGGGACCATATTATAAGTACATGGCCATAATTCTTTTTTTTTTTTAAATTAAATTAAACTGATATCAGAGTGGTGAATATTCTCTAGCTGCTGTTACTGATGACAAAGATTTGGCTTTATACAGTTTTTCATGTCTTCTTGTGAACAAAATTTATAGTTGAAAAATATAAAGTAACAAAACTATCTCTGCAAGTGTATTTGTTTTTTATTTGAATACTTAAATAATGAAAA
>CAOJBK013276916.1:0-14069 GCA_948294925.1 Codiaeum variegatum
CACATCTGGCAAGACCTTGGATTTAAATGATGTGCTTCATATTCCTACTATTAGAGTTAATTTAATTTATGTTTTCTTATTGGGAAAAGTTAGGGTTAAGGTTTCTTTTGAATATGATAAGAATGTTATAACATAAAATAATGTCTTTATTGGAAAAAAGGATATTGTAACCATAGACTATTTATACTTAATGTTGCTAAAACCATGAAGGAAATTGTATCTTCTTCTACTTACTTAGTTGACTCTATTGATCTTGCATCTTCTTCTACTTACTTAGTTGACTCTATTGATCTTTGGCATGCTAGGTTAGAACATGTGAGTACTAGCTATATTCACAAAATGCAATCTCTTGTTTTAGTTTTTGGAATTTACAATTCAAGTTTAAATAAATGTGAAGTTTATGTTGAAGCTAAATTGACTGAGAAAACTTGTTTTTCTTGCAAAGAGAATCTAAATTATTAAGTTTGATTCAAACTGAATTTGGAGATCGAAAAGAAACTATGACTAAAGGTAGCAAGAAATATTATGTGATTATTATTGATGATTTCTCTAGATTTATTAAAGTTTATTTACTTAGAAATAAAGATGAAGTCTTTGATGTGCTTTTGGTATACAAAGCTAAAGTGGAAAATCAATTGAATAAAAAAATAAAAAAAAGGTAAGATCTGACATAGGTGGTGGATATGTTTTAATTAATGATTTTTGTAAAATGGAAGAAATAAATAATGAAACTACTCCTCCTTATTCACCTGAACCAAATAGAATAGCTGAAACAAATAATAAGACTTTGAAAGAAATTATGAATACTTTTCTTGGTAGTTATTTTGCTCCTAATAATCTTTAGGGTAAGGCTATTTCTTTTGCTTGTCCTTTGGAAAATAGAATACCTTATAAGAAAACTAGTAAGACACCATATGAATTATGGAAAGGCTATCTGCCTAACCTCAAATATTTAAAAGTGTGGGGTGTCTTGCCAAAGTTATGTTGCCTGACCTTAAGAAAAGGAAAATTGGTTTTAGAACTTTTGATTGCATATTTATTAGGTATACTAAACATAGTGCTGAATATAGATTCTTAGTTTGAAAAATGATGTTCTTCAAATTAATGCCATTTTTTAAACTAAAAATGCTGAGTTTTTTGAAAATATTTTTCCTTTAAAATCTGATATTATTTCTCATGCCCCTACTAAAAATGATTTTCTTAGACCAGTTGATAATCTACCTTCTACATCTATTGAAAATGTTTTTGAAAACTCTTACAAGGAATTAAGAATGAATAAAAGGCAAAGGAAGGAGACTTCCTATAGAAATGATTTTTATACTTACCTTGTTGAAAATGAGCCTTCAACTTATTTTGAACTATTTCTTCTTTTGAATCCTCATTTTGGAAAGAAACCATTAAAAATGAACTTGATTCTCTACTTAAAACAAAACTTGGATTTTAGTTAATTTACCTCTTGGAGCAAAACCAATTGGTTGTAAATGGATTTTTAAAAGGAAATATAACCCAAATGGATCTATTGAAAAATATAAAGCAAGACTTATTGCAAAAGTTTTTACTCAAAAAGAAAATTTTGATTATTTGATACTTTTGCTCCAATAACAAAAATTTCTTCTGTTAGATTTTTATTTACTTTAGCTTCTATCAATAAATTGTATATTCAATGAATTAATGTAAAAATTGCCTTTTTGAATGGTGATTTAGAAGAGATTTATATGGTGCAACCTGAAGGTTGTGTTACTTACGGTCAAGAAAATAAAGTTTGCAAATTGAATCATTATATGGCTTAAAGCAAACAGCTAAACAGTGGCACGAGAAATTTAATCAGGTATTAATGAGTGTTGCCTTTTCTTTTGTTAAAGTAGATAAAGTTATTTATACTAAAGTTGTGAATGGTGAGTGTGTAATAATTAGTTGGTATGTGGATGATATGTTGATATTTGGTTCCACCATTGATGTTGTTCATAAACCTAAAACTTTTCTTACTTTCAAATTTGATATGAAAGACATGGGCGAAGAAAGTGTTATATTAGGTGTTAAAATAATAAGGAAGGGTGATAGTATAATGCTATCCTAAGAACATTATATTGAGAAAATTCTTAAAAAGTTTAGGCACTTTGATGTTAAACCTGTGGATACCCCTTATGATGCTAACAATCAATTAAAGAAAAACTTGAGTGATCTTGTGGCTCAATTTGAATATGCGTAGATTATTAGGAGTCTGATGAATTATGTTGTGTGTAAATTAAGCAAATACACATATAATTCCATCCAAGATCAATAGTCAAACTGATGAAGTATTGAAAAGGAACTACAAATTATGGTCTCCTATATAGTGGATTTCCCACTGCATTAGATTGATACAGTGATGCTAACTGGATCTTTGATTCAGACGAGATGAAATCTACTAGTGGTTATGTCTTTACACTTAGTGGAACTGTTGTTTGTTGGAAATTCAAGGAAGAGACATGAGCCGCGTAGCGGAAGCAAAAAATATCAAAAAATCCGATATGACTCAATTTTTTATTTTCAAAACTTTTATAAAATAATTTACCATGCCAAAACTCTTTTAGCATGGTTGGTTTAGTTATTCATTAAACTCACTAATGAATAGATAAACCTAGGTTTGGACCCATATTCAAATCAAGGATACTTAACCAATTTATTGTGCAAAACACAATAGCAACAAAGAAGGGATTAGATGTATCAAATACCTCAACTCCCTACTTTGTTTAGCTCCTCAAGTGCAAAGCCTTTAGCTTGACTCATACCAAAACTTTACTGAAATCTTGTGTCTCCTTATCTACTTGAAGAATCTTGAACCCTTTCTTGGTTGCCCAAATGTTTGGTTCTTACTTCTTGGTCTAGGACTTGGGACTCTTGGGGATTTGTTTGGACTTCAATCTTTACACAAACTCCTTCTTAAGGATTTAGCAGTAGAGTTTATAGTTGAAGAACTCTTCTTCAAAAATAAACTCCCTCTCTTTAAAATGGTGTGTTCATTTGAAATTTCTCTCTCTAACTCTTAGAAAGCTTATCTCTCTAACTTAATAGAGAAGAAGATGAATAGTATTTGGTGTTCAAATCGCTTAGGAAAAAAAGATGACACTCTCACATTATATACACATGCTTCTTCCAACTAAACTTCCTTAAATTAAGAAAAAATTAGTGAAGATGATGATTTACTTATACTAGTATCTAATTGACTTAACTGACTAAATAATTAGTCAATTAATCAACTTGATTAACACAAGTAATTAGTAGGAATCACTTTAGCCAATTAATTACATCTTATGTAAATTAATTATTATTTACCTTAGTCCAAATCAATTTATTCATATCCATTTATATCTCATACAAACTATGACATAATTGAATTTATCCCTTTATTAATTAGACTTCAAAACATGCTAGCATCTTTGTAATTTTAATTACAAGTATAATTCAATCATTGTTAATTAGCAATTATGTTGTGTGACTTACTAGGTTCATGTTCTATTTAGCAATGGGATAAAGAAAACTTTTTTCTTCCCACCATGTATGTAATCCACAATCCATACTTAGTCTTATAAGTCATGAGTGACGTCTAGCATAACATATCATGACTACCTTATTAGAAATGAATGCCAGTTATTATATCTTTAACATTGCATGGACCTTTTAATTATAATTACTATGCACTCGAATTCCTTCATTATGGATTCTCGATCTTAGCTAGGGTCATAGAATAGTCAAATCCTACATGCTAGATCATATGACTTCTATCTTATTCTAATTCTCGATAAACTCATTCTTACTAGAAACTCTTTCTAGTGAAGCTTTAATACCTTAGCCAAGTATATGTGAATCGAGAATAACCAAAAGTCATAGGATTCTTTCCTTGTTTACCCAAGTTAATGAATTCTTTCTTGGAGATCACTTATCTTAATATACCACTGATTATGGCCACCACATGCCATATACCAATACTTGGTTAGCATCAGTATGTAAGTAGTAACAAACCATAGTCACCAATATGTTAGATAACATGTCACCTCAAGTCTAAGGATTATATGCACAATTACAATCTAGATGATCAAACATTGACTAGTGGATAAAACTCATGTGTCTATCATCTAATGTCACTATTCAACTTACTCGTCTCATGAGTGTCCATGTGTTGTCATGACATCATATGTCAGTAGTTTGAGCCTCAATACCTCCAAACAAATAAGTATCTCATACCTGTCATGGATGACAACAGAGATAACGGTCTCTCCAGGTTAATGACATTCGTATCAATAATCCTATGATTGTGAACTTACTTTAAAGAATTTGTTTCCATATTTCTAAACTATTTGAGAATAGATTCTCTTACACAGTACTTATGGAACATATATACGTCATACACTAAAATGAAAGTGATCATTTAAATGAAAACATATGTACTAATTTCCATTAATGGATTAAAATTACAAATATATACATAAAGTATAGGCTCCAGCATATACACCCTAACAGAAATCAGCTAAGCAAATTATAATTGTTAATTCCACCATGGAATTAGAATTTGTAGCTCTAGAATTGGTTGGTAATGAGGTTAAATGGCTAAGAAACTTCCTAACTAGTATTCCTTTGGGGATAAAGCCAATATCTCTTGTGTCATTGCATTGTGATTCCCAAGCAACAATTGCAATTGCAAACAATAAGACCTTTAATGGAAAAATAGACATATTCGTCTAAGACATGATGTGTTTAAGCAGTTGCTGAAAGATGGAGTTATATCGATTTATTATGTAAAGTCAAAAGTGAAATTGGCTAATCCTCTAACTAAACCATTGGGAAGGAAACTAATTATGAAAATTGAGGGATTGGGACTTTAGCCAACTTAGGAAATTAGAAAATGCAACAACTCAACCTTTGTGATTGGAGATCTCATAAATAAGGTTCATATGCTAATAAAAAATCATTTGCTAATTTTGCTAGAACTAAACATTATGTCTCCCTTCCTATGATGTGACAAGTGCTAGACTGCTACTTATGAGAGGGTGAGCTAAAAAGCTCTCAATGAATTGTACATTCCTTATGGATGGTATATTGTGCAGTATACATCACCTATAGGAGTGTGGATTGGGGCTACTCTTATGAAATTGTGGCATAATTTCTAGAGCACTCATGAATCACTAAGCACGTGCACAACCTACTAAGTGCAAAAGTGCATTACACAACATAAATTATGGGGGTGTAAATGTGATTAATAAGATTTTAACGTTCAATAAAGAATTATTGGTTCATAGAAGCTAAAAGATTTTCCAAAAATTTTGAGAGTTAGGTCTCATTTCTCTAGATCTAGTTCATAGTCCAAAAGGCATCAGATTCAAAACATGTTGCACCCAAATTTTATAAAATCTAGCAATTCATATTTTTTACTAAGTTGTTTAGGGTGTTATTGTATATATATATATATATATAGGTAAAAAACATGGTATTTCAAAATGACTTCAATCCCACATTGCTAAAAGAGAAAACCATACACTACTTTATATAACCACTCATTTTATCTAGCTTGTAAAGAGTTAGAAAATAGGTGCACTCACACGTATAAAAAGTGAGCTTGGATTTGGCCTATACATGCCAAACAAAGGTTTAAATCCACAATTTCCAACCCCCCTCCCCGGGGTATGATATGGGCTTCAGCTTAGTTCGAGCCCAATTTTATTTTTCACATATTTTTTTGGCCTACCTGGAAAACTGATTTTTTTTCATCCATTCAAAACTTTTTATTTTTAATTCAAATATTTTCAATTATCTTCTATTACATAATCTTTCAATCAATTTTGTGACATATTTTAAATTCACCTAATAGTTATTTAATTAAACATCCTTACAACTATTTTCAGATGACAATAAATCGTGCCTCTTTTTGTGCACAAAGGATATATTGAAAAATTACAAAACATTGTTGGGTTTTATTATTTGTGTTTTTTTTTTGCTAGTTTTGTTCCTTCTTTTGAGGAAGTGTCTGTTGAATCTTAAGGAACTAACTTGTGTAAATCCTTAAGGATAGTGCTAATTTATACGCCTCAGACTTGTTTCTCATATTATTTCCTCAACATCAATTTTGTTCTCATGGTTGACTTTTGGATCCATGTAATATGCTTTTTCTTTTTAATGCTCATTACTTTCTTGTTTTGTAAAATTTGTCCATTTTGAAAATATAGTAATTTCTAAAATTTCCTTTGGAATAGAATTATGGTTTGGAGCATAAGGAAAAAGACTTTCATAAAAAATTACATGACGAGATATACAAACTTTATTAGTGAAAGGAAAAAAATATCTATATCCTTTATGAACGAGACTATATCCTATATAAATGCTAGGATATGTCTTTTTTGTAAATTTGTTTTTCCCTTTGCTTTTCAAGTATAGGAAGCAACTGAAACCAAAAATTTTGAAACAGCTATAATCTGGATGATGATCAATTTATTTATAAAAAAAGTGTTTTCATGTTAATGGATGAAGAAGGCATATGATTTATTAGAAAAATAGTTGTAAGGAAAGCAACGACCTAACATCAAAGATAAACCTTTGCTTGAAACATTAGCGTTATTCCAATTTCTACGATATGGCAATATTTTCATTCAGCAACACCTTTTTTTTAGGAGTATGAGAACAAGAAAATTCATTTAAAATATCATAGTTTGAAAGATGAGTTTCAAAATTGGTGAAGGTGAACTCACCTCCTCTATCACTTTGAAAATTTTCTATTTTTCTTGCAAACATATTTTCTACTTACTTTTGAAATCTCAAGAAATGTTCAAAAAAGTTATATTTTTTTTTAAAGGAAAAATACATGTATACCAAGTGCAATCATCAACAATCACAGCATAATATTTAAAATGTTAGCATGATGGATTTGGCAGAAATCTGTTTTAAGGATTTAACCAAAACAACTGTATGCACGACCACTCCTCTCTCTTAGTGAAGCCTTCCTTTAATCCTTTCCTCTTTGAATCTAATTTCATTTGGCTTTCTTTTGTATTCACTCCCTTTTCTAATATCTAAATCTTCTTTTCATTCTTAATAAACCTTTCCTAAACCTTCTTTTTCCATAACCTTTTAAGCCTTATTTACTTCTCATCCCACCAAACCTCTCTCTTCTTATTTATTAAAGTGTTAAGTAGCATTTATGGAGGAACAAGAGGTAGCAGAGATAAATTCTCTTCAAATTACTGGAAGTTCAAAATTTAACAGTGATAAAGAGAATATACTGGATCTCTCACGCAGTAGAAAAGACAAAAAGAGCAGTGAAAGATATGTTGCACTAGCCAAGCTAATAATCTTTGAGAATATGAGCTTGCCCACAGTAAAAGTCTATAAAAAGATCATGGAGG
The DNA here is from genome assembly GCA_948294925.1 of Codiaeum variegatum. Lineage (NCBI taxonomy): Eukaryota > Viridiplantae > Streptophyta > Magnoliopsida > Malpighiales > Euphorbiaceae > Codiaeum > Codiaeum variegatum. The sequence continues at coordinate 7,374 of CAOJBK013276916.1, forward strand.
ATAAGGGAACTAGCTGACATCAGAAGGGAATCAAATAAACTACTCATTGTGGAGTTTAAAAATGAAGAAGACAAGATTGAAGTCCTTAATAGGGTGCCTTGGAGTGTTGATAATGGGCTCTTCAATATCAAAAATTGGGATCTAAGAGTTGCTACCCATCAAATTAATTTTACCACTTATGCTTTCTAGGTAAGAATAAAAGGTATTCCCCCGAATCAGATTAATAGAGAAGTAGCAGAGAGTATTACAAAACTATTCAAAGGCCTAATAGAGTATGATGAATCTTTCTAAGATGTTATAGGATGGAAAATAACTATGCAATTAAAAGTCAATATTTATATGGAAAAGCCTCTCTTTTTAGGCTTCTAGAATAAACAAGGACTAGAGATAAAATGGCTTAAATTTAAATATGAGAAGATTCCCATTCAATGCTGCCTATGTGGAATCATTGGTCATCAAATCAAACACTGCCCTAGGAAAGAAGAAGAAACGTATGTAAAATTTCTAGCAATTGGGATCTTTAATTATGGCCCCTCTCTAAGAGCTCCACTAGAAAGGGATGTCGAAAGAGTCCAAAGAATGCTAGCAAGAGCAAGTCTGGATAATAATAAGAAGGAGACTAAAGCCAACAATCAGAGATGACCTAGAATCTATAATATGCTGGAAAGAGACAGAGGAATAACCATGAATCACCCGATTTCCTTAACTGTGGAAGGGCATGAAGACAAGGGGAAGAAGGTGATGGAAGCCCATGCGCCTATGGAGAAGAGTAAGGAGCATGAAGAGAATGAAGTGACTAGTGGCACTGATGGCTCTGTTAGTAGTAAGGTTGGAGAGGTCCACCTTACCTTAGCCAATAATCAGATTCAAGGAGACTTGGGGCCAATTATAGCTCTCTAGTGGTGCAAATGTCAATAGTAAGTCCCATCTCTGCAGAACTTCTTAAAGATCCTTATGATCTTATAGCTTTTGAAAAAGCCAGATGGCATATGGTGAAAGAGATATGCACGATCTTGGGGAAAAGAAATGGTGATGGGATTTATCAAATTGCTTTTAAAAAGATAAAAAAATTAATTTAGGAATTTTTTAAAGCAATCATGAAAAATACTTAGCCAAGGAAAGCGCAGCACAAGAACAGGAGGGTAAAAGCCCAATGGAGAATGAAGAAGAGGGCTTTCCTAGCATAAGAAGAAAAGGGCCTAGTATAAGTTTAAATGTAAATTAGACTGAAGCTTTTAAAGTGACAAGCCTAAAAGAGAAATCCAATTAGGAGGATAGTCTTAAGAGTACCAATGAGGCCATAATCATATTCTCATATACTACTAAGAGAATTAGTATCAAAAGGGTTGCTAGAAGAGGCCTAAAATAACCAAAAATAGAGGCTGGGGGGAGTAGGACTCTGAAGATTGAAAAAATTACTAATGAAGAAGATGCATGTGGAAGAAGCTCAGCTTGTGTAGAAGTTACAAAAGGAGTGGATTCTCTTTCTCTGAATGGAGGTGCTGGGGGCTCACCCAAAGCCACCAATTCACCATCAGGGCCATATTATAGAATTGTTACGGTCTGGGGAAGACCTTGATGGTTAATCATATGGGGACCTTTATCTCCAAACATTGCCCCAAATAAGCTTTCTGATGGAAACTAAAAAGAAGAAAGACTATCGGGAGAGAGTTAAAAGGAAGTTTGGTTTTATTAATGCAAAATACGTGGAAGTAGAAGGTTTAGCTGGTGGAATGAAGAAATTAACCTTAAAGTTATCAATAGCAGTAGGTTCTTTATTACATTAAGTGCAACTGAAAAAAGGGGGAGAAACACTAGTTTCGAACTTTTACCTATGAGGAAGCTTATAGGGAATAAAGGAATGAAATATTTAAAGCTTAGGAAACTTTGGAAACTCTAGAAGGTGAAGCCTGGATAGTTGGAGGGGTTATGAATGTGCTTTTATCTCAGTATATAAAAATAGGAGAGAGGCCTTGACCATTGTAAAGATGGAATATTTTTCAAAATGGATTTATAATACTAGCCTACTAGACTTGGGCTTCAAAAGGCCTAATCACCTGGTATAACAAAAGGGAAGGAATCATAGGCATAACTTAAAGAATTGATAAATGTCTTGCCAATGTCAATCAGAGAATCTAATTTGGTGATGCCTCAGTGAAGTATGAGAATCTAATTGGATATGATCATAGAACGTTGATTCTCAGCTATGATAGAGGAGCTAGAAAGAATATAAGAGGTTTTCATTTTGGAAATAAATGGATGCTTCATAAGGAATGGAGGGAAACTCTCGTAAAGCTTTAGGGAGAAGGGAATAGAGTGCATTCTATCTAAGACTTTCAAAAGAAACTATCTAGATGTGCTAAAGGCTTATTCAAGTGGCAAAGAGAGGAAGTAGGGAACAACAAGAAGGTAATCCTAGACATTTAAAATAAACTTGAGAACTTGTAAGCCTTTCTATGTAGTCTTAATAAAAATGAAGAAAGGAAATTGCTAGAGTAACTAGAAGAGAACTGGAGAATGGAGGAAAGTTTTAGGCTCAAATAGCAAGAATTTCATGGCTTAGAGATGGGGACAATAACACGAAGTTCTTCCATGTCACAGCAGTCAGAAGAAACTAAAAGAATGCCTGACTGAGTCTGAAGAGTAGGTCTGGACAATGGTTGCACTATAACACCTAAATTAAGAAGGAATTTGTATCCTTCTATAAAGATCTTTTCCAATCATAAGGCATTAAAGGAGAAGAAGACATCTTAGACCTAGTAAGGCCAAAAATTATATCAAGTATGAAAAGAAGGCTCACTAAATCAGTGGATGAGGAGAAGATCAGAAGAGTTGTGTTCTAACTTAGAGTAGATAAGGCCCTAGGTTATGATGGGTTTAATGGCAATTTCTACTAGAAAAAATAGAGCACAATAGGTCCAGAAGTCAGTGCTGCTGTTCAAAATTTCTTTTAACATGGTGAAATGAATACAGATTTTAACAAAACCTTAATCTGTTTGATCCCCAAAGTTGAAAATCCCACTTAGGTACATGATTTCAGACCAATAAGCCTATGTTCATTCTTTTACAAAACTATATACAAATTATTGTGAATAGAATTAGGCCTCTATTGAATGACATTATCTCTAAGCAATAAGATGCTTTCCATCCTAATAGGTGCATTCAAAATTACATCCTTATTGTCCATGAAATTTTGAACTGTTTTAAAAAAATCCAAGAAATTTTTTTTTGTGCTTTAAAGCTAGACATGTTGAAGGCTTATGACAAGCTTGAGTGGAGCTTCATTCAAAAAATGCTTCTTAAACTAGGCTTTACTAAAAAATTTGTAAACATTATTATGAGTTGCATTAACATTATTTCCTACTCCCTTTTTGTTAATGGGGAGACCTTGCCTTATTTCTCTCCCTCTAGAGGATTAAAACAAGGAGATCCCCTCTCTCTATACATTTTTATCATTATGTCAAATGCATTATCTATTATGCTAGAAGAAGTTGTTAATCAAGGCATGCTCAAGGGTTTTAAAGCAATGAGAAATAGTCCCTGTATCACACACAGTTTGTTTACTAATGGTATGATGATATTTGGAGAGGCAATTGAGAGGGAAATGTATATTATCTAAGTAATTCTATAGAAGTATGAAGCAACCGCAAGATAGAAAGATAACTTAAGGAAAAGTGCAATATATTCAACTCTAATACCCCTGTGGAATGGAGATAATATATTTCACAACTACTTAGAATCAATCAAATGAACAACTGTGACAAATATTTAAGCATCCCAACCATCTAGAGTAGATCAAAATCTAAAACCTTAAGATATATGGTGAAAAGAGTTAAAGGGAAAGCTCAAGGTTGGAAATAAAAGGTGTTGTCCCATGCTGGAAGAGAAGTAATGATCAAGGCAGTGTTATCTATAATCCTAACATATCTAATGAGTTGTTTCCTTATTCCAAAAAATATAACTAAGCAAATTAATTGAATTTTGGACAGGTTTTGAAGAAACCAGGATATGGAAAGGAAAGGGATGGCCTTTATAAGTTGGGAAAAGATGGCTATTCCCAAGAGTGATTGAGGGTTTGGCTTCAAAGAGTTTACAATGTTTAATAAAGCACTAGTAGGTAAGCAAGCTTGGAAGATCTATGAGAATCTAGACTGTGTGATGGCAAGTCTAGTTAAAGCATTATACATGAAGAATAACTAACTGTGGGAAGTGAATGCTAGCACCAGAGATTCTTGGAGCCGGAGAAGCATTTTAGCGGTGAATAACATAATCAAGGATGGGGTAGTTATGTCTATAAATAATGGAAAAGACATAAAGATCTAGTGGGATCCCTAGATCCAGGATGCTAACTCAGGCCTCTTGCAAAGGAAAGCTACTATTTAGAACCCTTCATACTGGGTAGCAGACTTGATTTATGAACATAGAAAATGGAAGATCAATGTAACGAAGCAAATCTTTGATTTGGAAGGTGTGAAGAAAATTGAAAAAATTCCCATAGGTCTAGAAAATGGGAAGGACTCCTGGATATGGAAATGCACAAGAATGGGAAGTTGACTACTAAAGGAGCTTATAAATGGCTAGTGAAGAACAACAGCCAATGTAGAAGCAGAATCAATGACAGTAGTGGGAAACAATCACAGAACAAGATCTTGTATAAAAGTGTGATGCCTAGAATTTCTTACTTCATATGGAGAGCATCTAAGAATGCTCTTGCCACTAAGGATAATCTAAAAAAGGGGAAGGGGAAGGGGGGGTCCTTTGTGACATTGTCACATGTGATGTCTGTCTAAAAGAACCTGAGTCCACTGTGCATGCCATATTTGATTATAATCATGCTAGAGCTAGTTGGTTTGTCATGAATTTAGGTATTTATTCAAATGTTAATTCTAACATGTCATTTGCAGACAGATGGTGGTCCTTGGTGTCAACCCTAGAAAGTAGAGGCCAAGAAAATGCTCATGTCCAGATCTCTAATGTGTTGGTTTATTTGAAAAGCATAAATGAGAAAATTTTATAGAATGTTAACCTTAAACCATTATCCATAATCCAAAAGACATCAAATTTGTCCAATGAAATTAGTAACCTACTGTTGATGAACAACAGTGGAAACATTTTGACAAGGCAGATCCAGAAATCAAAATAGGACCCTACCAAAGGAAATTTCTTGAATATTAACACTGATGCGTATTTTAGAAAAGGAACATGAGTAGCTTCGCTTTCTGTAATAATTAGAAATGACAAAGGCCATATTGTGGAAGGAAGAACTTTAAAGATCAAAACATCATCCCCTCTTCAAGCTAAAGTTGAGACATTTTTCATGGGACTAGAACTGGCAAAGCATAAAGGTTTCAACAAATTTCAAGCTAAGACTGACTGTAAAAGCCTTATCCAAGACATTCTTATTCTTGTGGAAACATGTTCCTGGGTTATCAGGACTATCATTTTGTAATTGAAAAATTATATGAACTCATTTAATTGTTGTAAAGCTAATTGGATCTCTAGGTGTTCTAATGTTATTGTAGACTAGATTTCAAAAAATAATATGTTTACTTTACTATTTGTAGTCTAGAGCTTATGCCTCCCTCTAGAATTAGATAAACTACTTTTTATGAATTGTTCTTCTATTTAATGCATTTACCATTTAGCAAAAAAAATGTTGGCATGATGAAATCGAGGAAGGACCCCATAAATCACAATTTTTTTATCTAAAGGAAAATCAGAAATTTTATTTGATGGAGAAAAAGAAAGTTTACAACTTTTCCCTATTCAATAACTAGTATAAATGGGTTTTGATTTTTCTCAATTAGAAATATTAATTAAATTCATATTATGTAAGAAAGTTAAAATTTTGGAATGGGCTGACCCATTATTTTATGCCAAACACTTTGAGAAGCATGTCCTTTGGTGGCAACTATAGCTTCATGATTCTTATGATTCAAGACATAAATATCGTTATGTTCATGTCCTTTATCTATGACATGTCCCTATTGAGACTTAATAATAAAACCTTTAGCTTCAAAGTTAATAGAGCACGCATTATTTGTAGTCAATTAGCTAACAAAGATAAGATTTTTAGTAATATTAGGAACAACCAAAACAATTTTAAGGTTTAAAAAACCATTTTCAATTCTAAGTTTACCTTCACCAGTGTGAGAAATTGATAAATTTTCTCTATTAGCAACAATTATAGTTTTTAGTCCTTTATAAGGAATTAAATTAGGTAGCTTACAAATATTATTTACCATGTGTGTTGTGGTAATGAAATACGTATAGAGATTAGGATCATCATCACTTTTAATTGCCATTATAGCTAATGCCTTTTGGAGATGATCACTGGGTTAGAAAGAATGATCAAAATGGTTCTAGTATTATAGGTAATGTGATTGGATTTTCCACATAGTTGGCATGTAACTTTTCCATGTTTATTGTTAGAATTATTATGATCATTATCCTTGACATTGTCTCGAGCATTTGAGTTAAATCTCACTATTAGATTGAAGCCTCGATAACTTGAGTTGAACCTGCCACCATTCCTACCTCTTCTGTAACCTTGCTGCCCAATGAATGCTTATTCATGATGTATAGAGTTATTTTGTTCATCGTTGTAGCTTTAGATCATTTGTTCATGTGCTTGAAGAGCTAAAACAAACTGTTAGTAAGTTGGATAGGAAGGTTTAAATAGCATTACAATTCAAA